>CM074739.1:99722299-100009972 GCA_037367245.1 Phrynocephalus guinanensis | reverse complement strand
TTTTCTGTCTTCTGTGAATGGTTAGGCCAGGGATGTTCAACTTTGAACAGGCCGAGGTCTACTTTTTCTGGCCCAAAATGTCCCAGGGCTACTACACTAAAACCTCTACTTACAAATTTTATCCACATGCTCATAAGTTAAAAATAATTGTAAGCAGAGCAGCAGTTTTCCATAGGAATGCATTAAAATCAATTTATCTGTTCTGGGGGGGAGATTTCAATCACCATAGCCCTTGAACTGCCCCGCTCGGCTAAGACAGTGTGCTGGCAGACCCAGAACTTTGCTGGGGCTGTGGTGGTCCTTGGGGTGATGGAGGGAGGGGTGGAGAACTCATCCCCTCACTTTTTAAATTAATGGCCAGTGGGCTACTTTTTGAACCCTTCGCGGGCTACCAGTAGCCCACAGTCCACCTGTTGTGCAGGCCTGGGTTAGGCCATCGTCATGGGTGTTGTGCTGTATACCATCTTGAAAGGAAGATTACTGTAAGTAATTCTTTGAGGGACAGTGACAGCATGAAATGTATATGAAGAACAATTTCCTCAAATACCATTTTGGTTCAGTAATTTCTTTTGTAATTGGATCAGGCAAATGATTTAGGAGGCACCTAGAAAACAGCTTGTTTTGCTAAAGAAGAACGACACAATGCATTTAATTTCTCCCTTCAACAGTGCATTATGCTGCAGCAGTACATCTGCAATAGGATGAGATTTTTTTGTAACACCTTGCTTCAGAGTCCATTTGTTGTGTCAGTAGTAATTAGCTTTTATGCCATATAGACTTCAAAGGTTTTTATCCCCCGGCTTCACACCCATCCCTATTCCTACTCCCCTGCAGATCTCTATGTGTTTATTATAATTATAATAGCTTCTCAGTGTTTTGGCTAAGATCAAGTATAACATAATCATTATAATGGCACATAAAGACTTACAGCAAGGGCAGACCCCACCCAAATATTTTAACCTACAGGTCCAATTGCCCTCATCTAGCACCTGCAAGGACACAGGCAGACGAGAACGGTGGGCACAAATTGACAATTTGGCAGTTGGTAATGGTTCATTATTTGGGTGCACAGGTTTTCTGTCGCTGCTCTCCCCCTCCAGTAGGCACCCACTCAGAGGTGGCAGCCCAGGGGTTCCCTGCTATCTCCTCCTCTGAGTGGAGGATGTGGAGGATGCAGGTGAGGGAAGCCAGGGAACCAGAAGAACACATGTGTGTCTAAAGGATGAACCATTATGAGCCACTGAACCAAAGGTACGTGCCCATCTTTAATCCAAAGTGTCACATGGTCAATGGGTTTTATTTTTGTATATGGCCTTCATCACTCGCTCACAAACAAATTCCCACTGACATTCCTACCCTCAGAGACTAAAGGACTTTCATTTTTGGCATACTCATACAACTCTCACTGTCTGGAAGTTGAGTCATGGCAACTGGACTTATTTCTTGAGAGAAACCTCCAATTTATAGTTCACCTAGATTTCACATGTATAAATTGGAGGTCTCACCACTAACTTCCCTCAGACTGACGAAGCTGCTTGGACGAGCACCAAAACTCTCTCAATCTCTCAAGAAATAACTCCAATTGCCATGACTCAGTTTCCAGATAATCTCACCTGGATGATTCAGAATCTTCAGAAACAAACTCTCTCATTAGGAAAATCTGATGGGTTCCCTTTATACGGAGACTTCACCTTATATCAACAAATACCATTCTGTTGTGCTCGGGAAGGCCATTTTCCCTTGATGCACTTTTTTTAAAAAAAATCTATTTGGTTTCAGTACTGGCTGATCTTTTGATTTTAGTATTTCTGGGCATAATTTGAAATCTATTTGGTTTCAGTACTGGCTGAAATCTATTTGGTTTCAGTACTGGCTGATCTTTTGATTTTAGTATTTCTGGGCATAATTTGAATTCCTGGGAAAGGTTTTAGACATTCTAGACTATAAGGGGTCATATTATCTGAAATATTATTTTTCCCATTTGAACCAACTCGGGTTTTAGGATTCTCAAGAGGGGCTTCCCATTTGTTATTTCACTTACTAAAGTATATTTGGCAGGAATTAGAGGAAGGGTCTTCCTTCTAGCCACTCACAGCCGCCGGAATCCCCTTGCCAAGGGGACTTAACTATAGGGTGTGTGTATTTGGGGGGAGGGGGTCTTGCATGCCAAATTCCAGAATTCTCCAATAATTCCTCAAGCAGAATTCTGATTGTTCCAGGCCACAAACACATACTCCTTCATTTCAACGATTTAGATTTCCTGGGGTTTCATTGCTCTTTAGGCTTTATGTGGCTGGCAAGCTGGGCAGTGGGGTGGGGATTGCAGCTATGTCCTGATCAACTGAGGCTGATTGTCCAAGAGAGAGAATAAAAAATCATCTGAAAACATGCAAATGAATGGAGAAACACTATCCTTTTTCTTTCTTTCTTTCTTTCTTTCTTTCTTTCTTTCTTTCTTTCTTTCTTTCTTTCTTTCTTTCTTTCTTTCTTTCTTTCTTTCTTTCTTTCTTTCTTTCTTTCTTTCTATTGCTTTTTGGATTTTGTTTTTCTACATTTTTAACAAAAATGCTTCTGGTACAAAGGTTCTGTTCACCTGCTATATATAATTTTAACCCTTGACATCATGCATCAGAGAGGCATTCCTGTCCATTAGTTCTGGTCATTGCTGTTGTTTGAATGTGGCTACTACATCCTTGATCTCTCTGATTATTGATTCACATTGAGGGAATGTATTTCAACCCAATACATTTTAGACCATGGTTTTTTTCTTTGACTTGCCTATTTTTCTTATGTAATCTCTGCATTTGAACTCTTTATTTTTCCATTGTTGCTCTTTCGTTAGTAAAGCTCCATGGACCTGATCTGGAAGTTGAGTCATGGCAACTAGACTTCTTTTCTTGAGAGACTGAAACATTTAGCTGCTTATCCAAACAGTTTCATCAGTCTGGGGAAAGCTAGTTGTGAGTCCTCCATTTTATAGTTCACTTTGACCTCTTGTGAGCATGGTTAGAACTTGTGTGTGCATGTTTTTCAAAAGATGCATTCTAGATTTTTAAAATTACAGAAACGGAGGAGAGATGGGAGTTAGCAAATATTTTCACTGGAAATCAATGTCAAAATCATCTATGTTATGTGAAAGAAAGACAGTAAGCAAAGTGACAAAATATACTCATTTGAAATGTGGTGTTGGAAGAGAGCCTTACAAATACCACAGACTAGAGATGGGCGCAAAATGAATTTTTAATTCATTTCATTATTCGTTATTCATTTTTTCTCCTAACAAAATGAATAACAAACACCACTTTGGAAGAAAAATGAAATGAACTGAAACAGAAATTAGCAATGTATTCCTATGGGGAAAAACCCTGAGGTCCCCCCCCCAAGCCCAAATCAGCTGTAGCGCGGCCCCCCTGCTCAGTGCTTTTAAAATGTTTTATTTTATTTTATTTCATCTCGCTGCAAGCATCCAGCAGGGGCCCCACACTACAGCTGATCAGGGCATTTATTTTTAAGAAAAGCCCCAACCTGCTGTAGCTCGGCCCACTGCTCAGTACTTTTTTATTTTTAATTTTTTTATTTATTTATTTTTTGCTGCAAGCACCCAGCAGGGGTCCAGCACTACAGCTGATCTTTTTTTTTAAATCAGCTGTAGCGCAAGTCACCTGCTCAGCACTTATTTATTTATTTATTTATTTATTTATTTATTTATTTATTTATTATTATTATTATTATTATTATTATTATTATTATTATTATTATTATTATTATTATTATTATTATTATTATTATTATTATATTTTGCTGCAGGCACCCAACAGGGAACCTGTGCTATAGCTGTAGCTCCCCCCCTCTCAGCGCTTCTTTATTTTATAATTTATTTTTCTTTTCATTTTTCTGCTGCAAGCGCCCAGCAGGGGGCCCACACTACAGCTGATCAGAGCTTTTTAACAAAAGCCCAGATCAGCTGTGGCACAGGCCCCCTGCTTGGCATTTTTGTTGCTGGGGGAGTCCTCCTGGTGTCTCCCGCCACTGATGCTGCCAACAGGCCCCTGGGAGGGAGCTCCTGAGGCTGCAGGAAGCCTAGTGCAGAGGCCAAAAAAAAGTTTAAACCTCCCGCCTTTAGATCGATTTATTTATATGGCAATCTGCCTATTGTGGATTTTGCCTGTCAGCAAATTATGCAGAATCACACACACACACCCCCGATCATGAAGGAAATCTGACAAGAAATGGCTCCAGATAGGAAGCATGGCTATCCCTGTATACAGCGCAATGAAGGAGCATGTGTGCCAGGGACTCGAGGGCCTCTGAATTACAGGGACAGAGTCATGTTTCCAATGGTTGGGAACTAAATCTGCCATATAGGACATTAGCTGGAAGTACATTACATCTTACTTGTATTCCCTAAATGATTCCATAATCTATTTTTTTTACTAATTAAATTTTATGTCTCTACTTCTTTGATTTTTCCTAGTTTTTTAATTTCACCTTATCTTTCACCTCAGTTTTAAAGCCCAGAGGACTGTGAATTAATCACAAACACACATAAATCCCAAATAATAACAGTTACAGCAGCTTCACTGGCTACCAAATCCATTGATGGCCACAATTCAGAGTGCTGATTTTAACCTATAAAGCTCTAAATGGTTTGAGTCCAAGTGATCTAGAGCATCATGTCTCTCCTCATGAGTATGCCTGGTATTAAAATCAGCAGCAGCAGTCCTTCTTGTGTGGAAGTTGAGTCATGGCTACTGGACTTCGTTTTCTTGCGAGATAGAAACCTTTCGCTGCTCATCCAAACAGCTTCACC
Source organism: Phrynocephalus guinanensis (assembly GCA_037367245.1). Taxonomy (NCBI): domain Eukaryota; kingdom Metazoa; phylum Chordata; class Lepidosauria; order Squamata; family Agamidae; genus Phrynocephalus; species Phrynocephalus guinanensis. The sequence continues at coordinate 100,005,162 of CM074739.1, read as the reverse complement.
AGTCTGAATACAGCTAGTGTGAGTCTTCCATCTTATAATCTACTTTGACCTGTTGTCACCCTGGTCTGAAATAGGCTCATAAGATGAACAATACCTGAATAGGCTTGTTAGGTAGACAATAATATCCATAGCCTAAGGTGAACAATGGCCTAAGGTGCTGAAACCTATAAAGTATGGGCCCTTAGCTAAGGCCTTGGTGGTGAAGGCTTTTTGATTTGTAACCTTCTTGTGGTTCCACTGTTTTCATGGGTGCATTTAGAGGGGATGTGGAAGAGACCCTTTTCTGTTGCTGCTCCATCTCACAAGAGGCAAGATTGGTCCCATCTTTGCTGTCTTTCTGCAAGCAGGCAAAGACCTTTAAAGATGTACACCGCCTTGGGTCCTTCTTAAGGAGAAAGGTGGGGGTTACAGCATTGTAAATAAACAGAAATAAATAAGTAACCCTAACCCCAGCCCCAACCCTCCTCAGAGCAGGCTGCTTTCTGTTGACTATTGTCACTCAGTTTTCCATTTTAGACATTCATACTTTAGGGAAACTGTCAGAAGGCATGATAGCTCCCAATAACACTCTATGCCCCATTCATGCCCCTCTGTTTTACTCTTCATCCAACATATTTAACAAGGCAACCTTACTACAGATCTAAGAATATCCATATAAGATTAGCCCACTGTACCAAGAAAACTCCATGGACATGGGGTCTCGAAGGGTCAGTCACGACTGTAACGACGCAACACACACAGCACATCTCTTAGTGTTTATAGTTATACAGTTTTACTCATGTCTTTGTTTCTTTCACTGGGTATTTTCTTCTTGTCTCACCATTTTCACTGAAACCAGCTTCTCTTCTATACTCCCAGTCTTTTGGGATTTCCACATCCAAGGTTTCACACAGTGCTGTCATCTCTTCTGCACTTCCTGTAATATGTGTTCTTCTGTTTTGATGGATCAGTAGCTTGAATAGAAAACCTGTTTACTGTATATTTTAAAGCTTCTCTTCATAACACATCTTTGAAGGAGCTCCATCATTTTCATTTCTTAAGTGCTTCCAAAGATTATTATTTTCCTTTCTTTAAATACAACATTATCTACATTTTTAGAAGACCCACAGACATGACTTTCTTTTTAATCTATCAAAAGAGAATATCATGTCCCTGCTATAGTTGATATATTCTACTCTTACGTTCCATAAGTGGGAAGTCTAGTTTCTGATTATTTATTGCATCAGAAATATAGAGATAAGACATCCTTTTTCCTCTGAGAACACACAAAATCTTAAATTCTGTCTTCTGGTTCCACTCCTGGCTTCCTCAATCTTATTTTGAAGAAGTGTTACTGTTAGTTGTAGAGAATTTATTTCCAATTTGTGTTTTGAGCCCCTCAGCTATGCTTACTTCACTGTTATTTCCACTTGAGTCACTGACTTGAATTTTGAAGATCTTGCAACAGTGCAGCTGTTTCTGAACCCTGTTTACAGTTATCAATTTATTTTGAGCCATGGGTGCCATTTTTTTAATGCTGTGCATCTGCTGCTGTTTCAAAGATCAGTTTGCGTTCATCTGAGCTGGCTTGAATGGGGTGTTTCAATACATACTCACTATGCTGTTTTGATACAGTATTTGATGAGGTGCATTTGTCAGTAAAAACCTGCAGGCTACGTTAGGTGATGCTGTTGCAGCCATTAACAGCTAGCTCCACCCCCACTAGCATTGTGCATTCACCTATTAAAAACATCCAAGATTCATTTTGTGGGTTTCGTTAAAGGAAAGTAGAAATGAAATGGTGCTGATGTTTTCACTGTTATCCCACCTGCCTGGTTCATCCATAATGCCAACTGTTACATTGAGCACTTTCAATAATTGAAAAATAATGACAAATCAAAGTGGCATCTAGAATCATAATCTTTTATCCGAGCTGAAATTGTGGAGTCAAAATGCATAAATCTGGGAAATGAAAAAGGGCAGGAAAAGCAAACAGGAGATGTGATATAAAACATCAATTACTGTGCTTCAAGTGCATTTGGAGGCAGAGGCGCTCTTTGAATAATAGTTCAAATTACAGCCATTTTTCCCCTATGCGGTGTAGTCAGAATTTCACTGTTTATTTAATAATCTGTCCATCCATTTTTAGCCATTCACCCATGCTGGATTCATATATTTTTCTATTGGCATAAACATAAGGTTAGGCACTTTCCATATGAATTGTAACAAAAGAGAATGGTTTTGTTCTGCAGCAAGTGCTGCTGAAGAAAGCATAGAAAAGAGCGGCTTATTTCAGAAGCATCTTTCCAGATCCTTCCTGGTTGCCAGGGAAATGTCATCCTGTTTTAGAGTCATTTCTATTCACATTTCTGTATTCTTTAACATACTTTTAAATGTTTGTGTTGATGTAACTTTGTGCCACATAATGTGATCTATTGAATAGGCTTTTTTTAAAAAATGGTCGCTTAATTTGCTTTTTTAAAAAGGGTCCCGTAAATTTCTCTCTTCCTTTTAAGGGATGCTTATGTCTGGCTCAGAAACAAGTGCAATATGAAGATAATGGAAACCCAGAGATAGTCCATGACCTTGTGACATGCTTGAGTGGAGCTAGCTGTCCTATATATTTTCTCTCTGAATAGACTTTGGAAACAGTTTTCTTCTCTTTTCCTTCCTCCTCCTCCTTTTCTATTTTAATCTATGTTGTAAGATGATGACCGACATCCCATCTCTATCCCAATTCCTGGTGAAAGGTCATTTCCTAACAACACATACCTTCAAAAGCCTCAGAATACATTTCCTTATATAGAGCACTAGAAGGCACAGATATACTATCCTGAGAAGGCTACTTTATCCAAACCTGGTTACCAGGGTGCATTTCTCTCAATGAGATAAGGTTCATAGGTTTCCTTTCAGAAGATGGAGGGATGTGGACAGAAACCATCAGGCAAGTGATCTTGAATAGATGGAGGAGACCCCTCTGTGAATGGAGTTAGATGATATTGGGTGTGGTGTTTACCATACAGAGCCCCCACACACTATCTCCTGCCCACTACTCCTATTCTAGAATAAAGACTAAGTGAGGTTTGGACAGTTTTTCAGAGTGATTTTCTTATGCTCTTGGGCTCCAATTCCACACTCCTTTACTTGATCATAAGCATTAACCCTTTACACACCCTCCTGTATAGCCACTTTAGTCATGAAAAGGGTAAACACCACATTGGGTAGATAGGGCTCTTTTGTGAGAGAGATTAGATCTAATTAGTCAGGTAGGGCCAATCCCAGCCTTCCTCATGATCAGGAAAGAACTAGAACTATGAAATGCTTTTGAATTAAAACAAGCTATTTGTCCAATCTAGAAAAGATCTGACGTGTAGCTTGCACTTCTATTGGTACAAAGCCTAGTGTTGTCAGGAAATACTGTGACTCTTGTTGCTTCTTTGAACACAAACAACTCTTTTGGCTAAAGCACAGTTCCCTGAAATGGGCAAACTTTTCACTTCCTCCGAGTAAAATTAAAATAGAACTCCCTCTCCAAATGTAGCCATTGTCTCAGGATACAATTCATCAATAAAGTGAAGAAATGTGCGTAAAATTTAAGGAACACAGGCTGTTATTGCCTTACCATCAGTATCACCAATATAAACAACCTGGTGGAAAAAATGGAATTATAATCAAAACACCTCCCAGTTTCTGTAATAATTATTAAAAGAGCATTGTCTACCCCTTTCAGATGTAAAGGGGAACGGCTTCAAATTTTGCATTGGGTTAGCAGTTTAAAACCCCTTGAGTGATCAGAATTGATATAAAGATTAGATTATTTTATGTATAGTCTCATATTCCAACTTGGCTCATGCCATAATGTGCTGGAAAACATACCTTTCAGCTCTCATTCTTTTCTTTTGGCTCCTGGGATGAAGTTTTTTATTCAGTCTTGCATGATTCAACAGGTTCTATTCAGAGATGCACAGTAGAACAAGCTGAAATGAATTGTTTCACAAATTGCTTCTACATTTTTGTTAATATAAACTATGGGGCCATGTAGATCATATGCTTACCATGTTTTTGGAACACACATTCACTCAAGTGTTGACAGTCTTATTTCCCAGGACAACATAGAGTTTCCCCTCATCCAAGTATGCTTACTGAGGCCTAGTGGCAGCTGTACTTGTTTGTTGATGGCCAGGGGCTTCTGCCTGTCATCTGGAGTATTCTGGAAACTGTAATCCAAATCTTAACATTTTCTCCTCTCTGCTTGAGGGAGGGGCTAGCACTGCCGTGAGAACCCAATTGGGGGCCAACACAGTGATGGCCAATATTGGGTGTGAAGATGGATCCATAGCATTATTCAACACACAGGGAACAAAAATGGAAAGATTCATTGTTGTTGCTTTCCATGTGCACAGCCAGATGCATACACTCATAAGAGGGGCTAGCAAACAGAAGTATTGAAGTGAAATGATTCAGGCTGTGCATTCTTCTTGTACTCTGGTAAAAGTATGCAGTTTCCCAGATGGCACTTATGAAACCTAGAGGACAGGCACTATGGGCTGACAGCTGCCCACTCCAAGTCATCTCAGTGGGCTTTCCTACCCCACCTCCTCGTCTCAGTGGGCACTGGGCAGCCATCAGAGGAAGCAGAAGAAGGAAGTGCACACTGTAATCAGTGAGTACAGAGTCATGCTGAGGAGACAGAAGAGGGAAATACACTTCACCTAGGGAATGGGTGAGTGTGCAGAGGAAATGGAGAAGGTGGTGTTGGTGTGCATTGTCTGCAGAACACCTGTGTGGGCACCATACCAAACAAGGCTGAACTGCAGTTTGTGCCCATCTCTAAACACAGCTATTGAGAAGACCCCCCCCCCAATGATTTAAACTTATTGAATATAGTTTAAAAGCCCTCCCATCATATATCAGGCTCCAGTGATTTTTTTTAATTCAGAACTGCACCTTGAGATGAACAGCATCAATTTAATAATAAGTGTCATTATTTTTACATTGGATGTCACATCTCTTTATGCCAACATACCACGTCATAATGGGATTCAAGCTTCCTTAACACCAGGAAGTCTAAAGATCCTCCCACAGAAGATATTGCTGATTTTGCACATTTTGCCCCCACTTGTAATCATTTGACATGTAATTGAGAGATTGACTTTTAACTGCATTATTGAGCAGCTGCCACATGCCTTGTTCCTATGTGAATCTGTTCACAGGCAAAAAATATATATCATCCATTCATATCTTGTCCTTTAAATTCTGGAACTGACACCTGAGAAATAGCATACTTTTACTAGAGCAACTAAAGACAACAGTTGATTAAATACTTCTGTTTGATAAGACCTCTTATAGTTTTTACATACACACACCTAGATCCATAGTTGCATGTATATATCCACACACAGATTGGTCAGCAATTGCAGCATGAAGAAAAGAAAATATGTCATCAATTGGTAAAGTAATTTGTCCTTGAAAGAAAAGAGATCCTTCACCCACCAAAGTACATTTTAAAAAGTAAATTCCACATAAGTAGCTATTTCCTTCAAAAATTGTGAAAGTTTAATGCTGATGCCATGAACCCTCTTCATAATGAATGCAATGTGAATTCCATTTTGGGTCTGTCAAGTACAATATTAAAAAATAATGAGTCACACTCATAACATTTCTCATGCATTTTTAGTTGCAGGAAGACCAGTCAACAGTGTGAACTACAGAGAGGCATGACTAACTTTAGAATAATGAGACAGATCATTTTTTTGTTGTTTTTTTTTGTTTTTTTTTGTGAGAAATTTGTTGTCAACCATTCTGGCAGTTTGTTACAGATTGGCCACCTTTGAGAGCAGTGGTGGTGAACCTTTGGCATGACAGATGTTTTGGACATTTCAAAAGAATCCAGCCTATCTCCTCCAGTCTCGGGTGAAGAGGAGGAGGAGGAGGAGGAGGGCTGGATCCTTTTGAATTTCCTGCTGCACAAGCACCCTTACCCAAGAATTAAGTGTACACAATTTTCAGTCTTTTCTTTTGCAGGCTAAACATCCCCAGACCTTTCCATCATTTCTCCTCAGAGCTTGTTTTTCAGAGCTTTTACCATTCTGGTCACCCTCTTTTGAGGGTATTTCAGCTTGTGGATCTCTTTCTTAAACCATAGTTTATGCAGCACATTTTATCCAAGTGTCATTTCAAGTGACACTTGTCCAAATCTCTAGGAGGGTGACTAGAATTATAAAAGAGTGGAGGCCACATCTCATGAGAAATGGTTGGGAGATCTGGGTATCTTTAGCCATCTAGAGAATGGAGATTTCCATTTCTACACCCTAGCTTGTTGCATCACAATAATCTGCACAGAACAGCTGTCCTCTTGTTAGGAAGAGTCCATAGGCACATAGATGGAAATACTTCAGTCCAAGATTCAGTTGATGGCAGGAACTATGGGGATAATCAAAGTCATGGCTGAGCTATGAATTCATAAGGGGAAAAGACTATTTTTATTTTCAACGAATTTGTGAAACCAAGAGGCAATTCAGCCAATGCACCAGTGGTTTCAACACCGGGATTACAAAACTCTGCTATGCTGCTGGGGATCTTTTTTTTTTTTTTAATTTACTGACCGTCTGTCACAGGCACTGGAGCCACAGCATATATTATTAATTCCATAGATTAAAACTTCACTCATGCCAAGGCCCTGGCTTGTTATTTCACTCCCTGAGTCTGCCTTGAATCCCTAACAGGTTTTTTTTTTTAAAAAAATGAATTATTTACATGTCAATGGTAGGTCTCTCAAGAAGGAAAGTATTCCAAGAGATTTGCATTGATTTATAATGTGAACAACTTGGTTGAAATCATAAACACGTTGTTAAGCTTGACAGCAAAGTACTGTACAAGAGGATCCCCCCCCCCTTTTTTTTTTCTATTTTCTGTGCTTCAGTCTCAGTATTATTGTTGTTCTGGAATTTGAGTCATGGCAACTGGATTTCTTTTTCTTGAGAGACTGAAACATTTCACTGCTCATCCAATCAGCTTCATGATGAAGCTGTTTGGATGAGCAGCAAAATGTTTCAATCTCTCTCAAAAAAGGAACTCCAGTTGCCATGACTCAGCTTCCAGATAAACTCACCTGGATGACTGAGAATCTTCACAGACATATTATTGTTGTTGGATTTTTCTTTGGCAGCGATCGTTCACTTATCCCTTTAGGCTCCCCTTCACATGTTTTGGGCCTAGTTTTTCAGATCACCAATAATACTGATGTTACCTGTTTCACAGCACCATACGTCATTCTGAATGAACTAATTGCTGGATAGCTCAGTGGCTTAGTGGAAGGCTCATGCTCATGCTTAGGCTTAGGCTTAGCCTTAGGGTTAGGGTTAGGGTGAGGGTTAGGGTTAGGGTTAGGGTTGGGGTTAGGGTTAGGGTTAGGAGTTCAGTTTCCCATTGGACCCCCTTCAGAGGGACTGGACTTGATGATCCAGAGGGTCCCTTCCAGCTCTGCAGTTCAATGGTTATTATCATTATAAGCACCACATGCAAATTATTTATTTATTTATTTATTTATTTATTTATTTGTTTATTTATTTATTAGATGTTTATACCACCCATCTAGCAAACCAGTTACTCTGAAAGGTTTGCAACAATACACCAGGGGAGTATGCTATAAAATGGACCAGTGAAACCAAATACTATAAATACCCATAACTACTTTGCAGCAGACCAAGCAGTGGCAAATTGATAATAAGGGGATTCTAATTCAGTTATTCCAGATCAGCCCTGGAATCTACGCTGCCAGACTCAACTAAATTAGGAGACCCATGTGCAACCCTAGTTTTGTATGACTGTCTTGATGGCATGAAAATAAAACAGTGCCAAAAGAATAAATTATTTCCAAGCCTGCAGCTTCCTTGGCTTAAGTTCATTGTGAGACTTAGGGCCTTTTCACAAGACCCCTAAGATCCGCTGGCCACTTAAATTCGGACCAGAGATCTTAGGGGTTTGCCGCCATTCCTGCGTTCCCACCCCCTCCGCACTCCTGGCTGCTGGCTGCGTGAGGGGAGGGAGAAAAAAAGGAAGAAAAGAATGCCGCTCACCTCCGTTCTGCCGTCCCGGCACTGCATTCAGATCTCTTAAAGGGGCAGGGGGAATAAAAGAACAAACAGAAGCAAGGAGAGCCGGGCAGTCACTACGTTATATCCGTATCAGGAATTTTCACCTCCAGAGAGCAGGTACCTGAAAAGTGCGCTGGGACGCGCTTAGGTGGGCATGGTCGCACTTAATTCTCTGTAAACTCCGGAGCTGGTGGGGAAACAATTTTAAGCTCCGGAGCTGGGAGCCATTTGCAGCGGAGTTTAGGGGTCGTGTACAAAGGGCCTTAGAGGGCCATCTAATCAGAGTATCCTAGTTCTGCATTTCTTACAGTATATTAAGGAAGTAGTTTGACTAAGTGCATGGGTAACTTTTGATTTATATGCTTCCCAGAATGGCCTTTGTTGCTAGATGGGCAGTATATATATCCAATAAATAAATATAAATAAATATTGTGCCAGGGAGTACCTTCTGCAACTTTGTTGGGGGGGTTGCTTTACTCTATTTGCCCCATGTTCTGCCCTTGACTAAATAGTTTTAAGTCCCTTCAAACTGTATCATCTATGAAAACTTTTCAGCCATGATCACAAATGAGCTAGTCAACAGATCTAGAAGTTGAATAATGGCAACTGGACTTCAAAATGTGTTGCTACTCACCCAATCAGCTTTATCAGTCTGATGAAGAGTGACGAAGCTGCTTGCATGAGTAGCAAAAAGTTTCAATCTCTCAAGAAGAGAAGTCCAGTTGTCTTGACTCAACTTCCAGATAAATTCACCCGGATGACTGAGCATCTTCACAGACATATAGCAAACAGATCTTCCAAGGATTGATGAATGTTAGAAATGGAATAGTAATTAAGCATATCATGATAAAGCAGAATGGAATCTGTGTAGCCATCTTCATTGCATGAACTGCTTAAACCAGGCATGTCCAAACTTCAGCCCTCCTGATGTTTTGAACCACAACTCCCAGAAATCCAAACCTGTATTTCCAATGGCAAAGGACTGTGGGAGTTGTGGTCCAAAACATCTGGAGGGCCAAAGTTTGGACATGCCTGTAAACTCTTGTATTCATGTCATTTGTCTTTCCTTAACATAACCACAGTCATGGAGGAAGAGAGCTTTTCTTTCTACTGTGACTGAGATGTAAGTACTACCTGGTATGGAATATAAGCTGCTATCCTGCACTAAGGTCTTAGTTGATACAAAGTAAATTTAAGCTAAACCTCATCTCCTCTTCTTAGCTACACTGTCACTTTCTAAATGAGTTTGCTAATCTAAATGGAGCCAACATTATTTAAAATGCTTTCTAAAGACAACTATGAAAAATAAAACTAAATATCAAGGATTTATTTATTTATTTATTTATTCATTTATTTATTCATTTATTTATTCATTTATTTATAGTATTTTACCCCACCTTTCTCCTTGGAAAAAGGACCCAAGGCAACTTACAGAATGAGGGATAATATAAAGTCCAGTACAATTGGGCCACCTGAACGCATTCTGCTGTCTAATATGTAGTGTATATGTATCCTCTTTCCAGTGTTGAAATAAATTTGCAGTCGATCTTTTTAAATGGACTGTGGAAGGAGGCCCATCTTATTTTTTACCTCATGTTGCAAAATATTTCAACCCAACTCTTCTTGAAAATAGTGTTCTTTCAGGGACAGAGATCTGTGTAATAATCACAAGTCAGCTTTGAAAAAACAAATCTTTCAAAACTTTGTATCCATTTAAAGTCGTTTAAGACAGTTGTCACCATTAGAAACCATGGCTAATTAGTTGTATGGTCCACTAATACACCTTGCAATTTGGAAGCAATGTGAATGTAGAAAGTAATTATGGGAGGTTCTTTGTTGGTTTCCTAAACAAGACTCTTCAAAATGATTTCATTATTTAACTTGTTTTGTATTATGCCAAGAAACCCTTCTTCACTAATTTTGTCAAAGGTGTAGTATTTATTTGCATAATCAAAGACCAGGGCCAAGAAAATTATCAAATACTGTAATAGGCCATCTCTTATGTGCTATAGAGACTTTTCATGAAAGACCATATCATCTTGGGTTTTTCCATAATCCACTTACTTTTGCCAAATCTAATTAAACCATTCTAGGCACTGGATCAAAGTTGTATAATATGGCTAACAGCAGACCTAATTCTTCTCTCTGGCAAAAGTCTTTCTGTCCCCTAGAGCCAAGCAAACACTATTGAATAGATATTAAAGCTCTTTGGGAACTGATCCCTTTCTTCAAAAGGTCAGTAGACCATCTCTTACAGCCCTCCTTTCAGGAAAGTGATATCAAGTTCCTGTAAGTAGCAGCCCTTATCCACCTTCATCCTCTTCAAATCAAATTGATACCATGGTGAAGAGAATGGTTGATGCTTCTTGGAGATGGGGCGATCAAGCCTCCTCAAACAAGAATCCTTGATTAATGTTTATTTTTGTTAAGATGTCCTGCACATGCTGATGGAGCACATAGAAGAGGTGATGTATGCTCTCTAAATCAACCTATATTTTGAAGAATGGGGCATTAATAATTCACCTTCTGTTGCTTCGCAGCACTTCTTGCCCTTAGAAACAGCAATCATTCTGTTCAAAGCACTTGTTACACTGATAAATCTCCCCCAAACTCCCTGATTAAAATGCTCTTCGGAGAGTTGTGATCCTTTACTTTCCGATAATACCTGAGTATGAGCACGGAGAATGTTGGGGAGTATAGCACAAAGGACCTACATGGAAGAAAATGCAACCAAATTGCTCATTGCAGATCATTTGGCTTGCATGCACACTACACATATTAGGAATGAAATACTTACCTTCTGGGGTACTCAGAAGAAAAGATGCAACAAAATCTTCTCTTTACAAGAACTCATGCCAGCAATATTTCACAGGGGAGCTGTTGACTGTTCTGCCATAGGAATTTGTTTGATTTCTCTCTGTATATTTCCTTGTGTCTTGTCTCAGGTACTGTGGAAGCTGGTCATGCTTGGCCTAAGAAGATAAACATTAGGTACTGAGTTTTGATATGTTACATAGCCATGTTGTAGTCAGGAGGAGATGGAAGTGGCAGGAGGACACATAAATGGTGTCAGAATCATACTGAGAGTGTTGATAAATGCCTCCTTCCCAAAATGGGAGGAAGCAACAAGTGGGGTACCAGTATTTCCCAGATGTTTTTAATCAATGACCTGGATCAGGGTTTCAGGGAATGATAATCAGATTTGTGAATGACAAAATCGGGTGGAATAGCTAATACCCTGGAAGGCAGAATCAAATTTCAAAATGATTGAGAGCAGCTTGAGTACTGGGATGAAAACAACAGAATGAAAGTGGGAAAAATGCAAAGTAGAGATGGGCATGAATTAAAAAAAATGGTGTTTTGGTTTTTCGTTTGTCATTGAGAGGTCTGTTTTGGTTTGTTTCCATTTGTCACGGATTTTTGGAAAAAATTGTTTCTGTTTTTTTTTGTTTGTTTGTCGTTTCTACCCGCTTTTTGCGCGATTTTTAAAGCATTTCCGTGCGCAGGCATCCCCCAATGCCCCAGACCAGAGGGAAAACACTAAAAAAAATGGATGCTGGCAGAGACACAGTATAGATTAGGTACGCAGGGAGGCTGCAAAGGCAGCGGCAGGCGTTGCCCAGGGTGCAAGTCAGCCGCAGAGTAACTGCACTGTGGGGCAAGGGAGGGTACTCACCGAGATGTATGAAGCATGCACGCACACAGGGAGGCTGCAGGACTGAAGCTAGAGTCACAGAGACAGCAAGCCCACCCTAACTCCCACCAGAGACTGCAAGGAGGACGGGGGCTGCCAGAGCTTTTCATGCCCTCTGTGGCTGCCAGACCTGCCTAGTCTGCAACCTGGGCATGCTATTGGTTGAACATGATCCCATCACATGGCTTGCCTCCATTTTGTGGCTGGTGGCGACATCCATTTTAAAGGGAAAAGAAAAATACGTTGCGATGGGAGAAGACAAAAACAAACGTTTTAAGGACCCCAACCCCCTGGTAGGTAATAATTTCAAATAATTATAACATTATTGCTGTGTTTTTACAGATGTCCAGGGTGTTTTAATACCCAAGAAATCAATCAATATTAGGCATCTGGGAGCCATTTTGGGTCGATGTCCCCTAACTCCCCTTAAAGGGAAAATATACAGCGATCTGAAAAAAGACATAAATGCATCTTTTAAGGACCCCAAACCCCTGGTAGGTATTATCAGACAATATAAATAATAATGGTTGCATTTTTACGGATATCCAGGGTGTTTTTTAACATTTAAAACAGCTCATTTCATTGTGCGTCACCATTAATGGAAATGAAACATAACGACCACAATTTTCGTGGTTCTGTTTGTTTCATTGCATTTTCATCACAATTTTCGTTTGTCATTTCGTTACATAATGGAACGACAAATGAATAACGGAAACGAAAAAATGTCCATTCCGTGCCCATCTCTAATGCAAAGTACTACACCTGGGGCGAGGGGAGATGGATGAAACACATAGTTACAAGATGGGGGACTGCTGGTTCAGCAGTACTACAATTAAGAAGGATGTTGGAATCCTTGTAAATCACAACCTGAATATGAGCTAACAGTGTGATGTGGCTGCACAAAAGGCAAATGCTATCTTAGGCTACATATATAGAAGTACAGTCTACAAATCCCAAAAAGAACTAACCCCCCCCTTTATTCAGCACTGATTAGGCCTCATGTTGAGTACTGTGTCCAGTTCAGATGTTGCACTTCAAGAAAGATGGGGGTAAATTGGAACAGGTTCAGAGGAGAGCAACAAGAATGATTTAGGAAGCTAGAAGCCAAGACTTAGAAGAAAGACTGAGAGAAGTGGACATGTTTAGCCTTGAGAAATGGAGACTGCTGTATGTAGGCTAATGAGGAGGCTCCATCTAGTGCAGAATTCTGCAGCTTGACTAGTTATGGGGTTAAGGAGATATCAACGTATCACCCCCATGCTGGCCATGCCACACTGGGGGCCAATTTGCTTCCGCATTGATTTCAAGGTTTTCATGATGACATACAAAGCCCTAAAGAGTTTAGGACTCTGGCAGAACAGCTCCTGCTGCAAAATGCTTCCCATAATACCCAATCATCTCAGGCAGGACATCTGAGGGTGCCATCACTGAAGGAGGCTCGTAAATCTTTGACAAGAAATTGGTCATTCTCTGTAGCAGCCCCTCCTCTCTGGAATCAACTTCCCCCTTGGATTTGTTTGACATCTTCCCTACCAGTCTTTAAGAAACATCTAAAGATGTGTCTTTTTTACTCTCCCTGGGCATTAATATATGCTATTAAGGATTTGCTGTTTATGCACTTTTGTTTGTTTGTTTTTAGGCCATCTTGCTCCCGTTGTTGCTCTAATATATATTGTATTATCACTTATTATGTTTTTATTTTTGGATTATTTATTGTGTGTCTAGACTGATATTTGTTCAACCTTGTAAACCAGAGTAGCCGTTCAGCTAGATGGAGTGTTATATAAATTTAAATAAATAAATAAATAAATAAATAAATAAATAAATAAATAAATAAATAAATAATAATAATAATAATAATAATAATAATAATAATAATAATAATAATAATAATAATAATAATAATAATAATAATAATAATAATGTTGACATACAGAGGATGGGACAGGATATGTTCTCAATCAACCCAGAATGCAGGACACACAACAATGAGCTGAAGTTACACAAAACCAGAGTTGAATATCAGGAAAAACATTCAAAGGGTTAGAGCAGTACCACAATGGAACCAATAGTCTCAAGAGGTGGTGTGTGCCCCAACACTGGAGGCAATCAAGAGGAATTTGAACAACCACTTGGGACATACCCTTTGATTTACATTTCTGCATTGGGTCAGGGAGTTGAACTTGATGTTCTTAGAGGCCCCTTCCAACTTCACGATTCTATGTTTCTGTGAAATATACACATATACTATTGGGTTGAAACGGAACATAATTTTAGTAAGTTCAGTACTCTCGGGTCTTTCACTTAATGGGAACTCAACAGATTTATTTATAATTCCATATAGAGATGGGCACGAAATGATTTTTTGTTTTTTGTTTTTTCATTTCATTCCCTAACAAAATGAAAAATGAATTGCCCTTTCAAAGAAAAACAAAATGAAATGAAATGAACATTATTGGTTTGTTCTATTTTGTTTTCCATTTTCCCATATGAATGCATTGAAGCAATTGGTGGGGGGGGGGGAAGTGTAGGCTTTTAAAAAAAATGCCGCTGAAGCAAGCACCAATCAGCTGGCACATGTGGCTTCCTTAGTTGCTGCTAAGGAATGAAAAGCTATTTCATAAGAAACAAAGAAATGTCAGGTAAGAATAGGAAAGCTAGTTTACATCTGATCAAAATGGAGAGAATGTTGCAGTACATGAAATATTATAATTTTTGCATAACATATATTGATGGGAAGTTTCAAAATTTCATCCAGAGGGGGAAATGGCTCTAGAAATAGAAACATTAATGAGGAAGAGCGATTCATTTTTCTTACCTAACTGCTGTTTCCTTTTACTACCAATTTTGCCCTCCCTAAAGGCAAAATTTATTCCTTCGTTTTACATTTCTGTCCCACGAGAGAGACTTTTTACGGCCAGCTACGGAGAGCAGTGAAACAGCAAGAGCCATGAAATTATGCAGATCTGAAACCTGTTGAGACTGCTTTCTCTCTCTCTCTCTTTTTGTGTGTGTTCAGTTTAAATAACAAAATCTTCTTGTATAACAGTTTTATGTCCAAGTCTCCATCCTCTCACCTTCACATTCCCTAAAGCAGTGATTCCCAACCTTGAGCAATCTAGGTGTTCTTGGACGACAACTCCCAGAAGCCTTCACTACTAGCTGTACTGGCCAGGATTTCAAAGTTCTGGGGACCCAAGTTTGGGAAGCCCTACATCCTAAAGGTTACTCAACAAGCTTAACTATGATTGTGTTTAAGAAACAAAAACATTTCTAGGTTTGGTCATGAAGCTAGTTTTTCCCTACAAACCACTAAATTCCCTCTGAAAACACCACAAAACTGGGAGTGGTGGTGCTCATTTCACTGTGTATTTGAGCTACGGATGATGGTTGTGCACCCTATTTGCCTGAGCACTGAAAGAAGTAACTAGCTCAAGGTGAATGTGTCCACTTCTCCACCAACCACAGGGTGGAACCAAGAACTCAGAAGCAACACGGCACTGAAACGAATTCCCCATGTTAAATCCATCATTTGTGTGGTTAAAATATTAAAATATTAATAAAAAGGCACAATGCAAATAAAAGTAAGAGGAAAGAAATGAAATGTATCTGTAACTTATAAGGAAAATGCTTACCTGGTGACAAAAAGGAGCTTGTTTTAACTTCAGTTCACACATACCCAAAACCTCTCTCACACACCAGGTACTCAGAAGATCTTTGACTATCTCCAATTTTGTTTGCATTCCAGTGTGAAATGAAGGACATGTAGAATATTGCTTGTGCTTCAGATTCTGTATTTGTGTTTCCTCCACCTTTTAAAAAGCTGAGTTAGATAGCTGGGACTAAATCTGTCTGTCTGTCTGTCTGTCTGTCTGTCTGTCTGTCTGTCTGTCTGTCTGCCTCTCTCTCTCTCTCTCTCTCTCTCTCTCTCTCTCTCTCTCTCTGTGTGTGTGTGTGTGTGTGTGTGTGTGTGTGTGTGTGTGTGTGTGTGTGTGTGTGTGTGTGTGTGTGTGTGAACACATGCATTCCTATAGACCAATGCCTGCCTCCTTGTTTGGTGTATGAGGTCAGGGTAGTGTGTTGATGGTTGAGTCACTCTTTTTTCAACATTCTCAATTTTCTTCTATTGAATTTATGATGAAACTTCCAAAATCTGGGCAGTTCAATTTTTTCTTAAAAAATGAATCAAAGGAACTCCTCATCAGTGCCTAATATAATGCATCAATTTGTTTCAGTTTTTCTCTCTCTCACTCTGATACATTAGAGTTGTTGCAGAACTCTGTAGGAAAACAGGGTTGGGACATAAGAAGGAAGGGGGAAACAGCCACTTTATGTACTAGCCATTTATCCTCAAACCCCATACTGGTAGCTTAATAATCTGTGTCCCTATGATTATTTAGAAGTAAAGGGAAACACCATCTCTCCTTATATTGTTTGCACGGTTGCAGTTAAACGTAGGTGCAAACTCCAAGATCATAGAACTACAGTATTAGCTTTGAAAAACTTGGCTCTATCAGATAAATTTAATACAAATTGTGTGCTATCAAGTCAATTCTGATTTACAGTGACTCTTTTCAGGGTTTTGTAAACAAAGAATACTCAGATGTGGTTACCATTCCCTTCTTCTGGGGGCGTCCTGGGGATGGGCAGCTTGATCTCAGCAGGCCTCTAACTAATTTCCATAAAAATGAGATCCATACCTTTCTTCCACTACCTTCCATCATATAGGGCTACTAAGGAGATTATTAATATAATAAAAGAAGTTTTTTGGGGGGTGTTCACCTTGTTAATTGGTTTTAACCACTGAATTTCATATCAACATTGTAATGTTGCTATTCTTATTTGAAGAGCCATTGGGGATTTACGTTGGAATCAGTTTTGGTATTAAGTGCAATAATTTTAAAAATACAATGGAGAAGAAAAGCCCTCTTTTAAAAAAACAGTATAGGATGAGAAGGTTTTCCCCAAGGACTAAGAGAGGGAGAAGACAGGTAATTTATAAAGAACTAAGGGAAAGTGATCCTGCTCTTTAAAAAATCCCTAGTCTAAAGTGAAGGTTTTTAGTAATTAACTCTGAATCCATATCTTTACACAGCTGGAAAGGACCTGGAAATATTTTAAAATTTGCTAATTTGAGCTTTAATAAAGATGATGGCTTAAATCTTATTGCTTTGCATAATAAATTGCATTAAATAGGACCATAGCATCAATGAGGATTTGATGAGTCTACTCCTCTGTTGGTTCCATTGATTCAAATAGGCCCCTTCTAACTATGACTTACTTAACATAGCGTCAAGGTTAGAGTAGACCTATTTGAGTTAATGAAACTTATGGAGTTGTCTTACAAAATACCAATTGACTCAACAGGTCTACTCTAGTGTGATCTACTTGCCAAGCAACAGGATTTTGGCTTCTGTTTAATTTAAAGGGAAATCAGTAGGACCCTGATGATTGCTTGCAATTAAATATGTTGATCTAGAAAAAGACAACTATACATGTATTCATTTATTTAATGCACATATGGCTTGATTTCTGGAATGTCATATTCCATTGTTGAGACACATGGATAGTACTAATTGGTGAATGTAAACTCAGCTGCTCAGAAGGTCCTTGATTAATTCTGTTTTATTCAGATATTTTCCCCTTATCTTTGGGGGCTTTTCAGTGTTTATTTTCATTTCTATTTCCCCTTCAGACTATTTTAGAATACTAAGATCATTTTATTGCTGTCTTTTGTTTCTGCATTTTTGGCTTTGGTCAATCCACTCTGGAGTATTTACATTCCACCTTCACTGTAATACAGCTTGGGAAGAACACTGCAGCTGCTTAGTAAAGAGACCAGACAACACAGAGAGAAGGAGCCTCCAAATTCAGTTATCTAAAGTGGGGGAAAGAATGGGAAGGAAGAAGTAGTCAAGATGTGCACCATTCTGCTAAGTCATCCCAACAGCTATGAATTTGTGACTTTCTGCCATTGGAAGAACCAGCTAGTAAGCACTCTGCTTTTATATTTCCAAATTGTTAGACGCCTGGGGGGGGGGACACCCCCCCAAGATACTCCAATCAAGTCTCAGCCATTGTGTTATTAGGTCTGGAGAGTTCACCTAGATGAATGCACCATTTAGCACCCAATCACTACCCTCTGAGTTAGGAGAAAATTACTCTGTGGATCCAGAGACCACTGGAGGATACAGTGAGGTGTGTGCAAGGGAAATATATAATTCTATTTCAGAATGTAAAAGCGTGGGGTTAGTGATTTCAGCAAGTGATTTCAGCTCTGTGACATAGTAGGCTGGAGACAGCTTCTCTTGTAACAACTCTTTATTCAGGGACGGAACAAGACTAGGGACTGGGGAGAGGGAGCTACATTTATAGGAACGAGGACAGGCTAGGAAAAGATACATTTTGGAGGGAACAATTACAAGCAATCACTAAGCTGCCTTTTGGTGGAAACCAATAGGATTGAGGATCCAAATGCAGCAACTAGAAATAACCAATAGGCCTGTTCCCTTTGGAACAGGAAGGCAGTTACCTCAACATAAGCAATTACAGATAATATGAATACAGTTCAAGACACAACAAGAATACTGAGATCTCACTAATGAAACTGTGGTGGCTATTTCTGAAAAGCTCTCCCACATGGTTTTTAAGCTGGATGTGCTTAGACAAGACTTCCATTCTTCAAATCAGAATTCTGTAATGAAATTTTGTAAACATTGCTACTAAGGCTATCAGCAATTCCAAGCTGTCCTACACAAACCTAAACTGTTTCAAAATGTAAACTTGTGCTTGGGGGAGTATCAGGATTTGTGATATGGTTGGAAGTACATGCCGGCTACAAAACAAGCAAACTACATTTCATTTTACACTTCATGATGTAGGTAATAGACAAATACTGGGGGTATTTATTCAATAATTCAGCTGCTTTGATCTGAAATGTATTGTATAGATACTGAATTTGAGAGGCTCTCCAGTACACCACTGAAGATGAGAGTTCTCTATTTCGAGCAGCCAACATTCCCCTTATTGTTGCTTAAGATGCAGAGATATCTTACATCATTTAAGACAGTATTTCACCACGAATGCAATAGGATAGAAGGAGAGCACTTGCTCCCTCTGTCCTTGAAGGGACAGCTATAGTTGGCATCATAGCCAAACACTGCTCTTCTAATGCACAATTGACAAAGCAATGGCTGAATCACAACTTGGTCTTTACAGACCAAAGAAATTAGCTGTCTCTCTTTTAGAGGGATAAGCATAGTTGCCATAATGTCAACAGTTTACTCCAGAACCTAAATTCTCTTTAAACTCTCTCCCTAAGAAGAAAAGGTCCAAATATACATTAATTCAAAAAGCCAAACAAGCAAGCAAGCAAACAAACAAACAAACAAAAACCACAAGGGACTAAAAGTTCAAGGTGATGCTAGAATTAGTCACAATTAGGCACTGGAGTTTCGTTTTGGAAGTGGGCAGTTCCGAAATGAAATGTGGGAGCCCATCTGGCATTCAGAATGTTCCAACCCTCTGGAATGAATTCAGCCAATCCTTTGCCTTGCATTGGGCTCGCATGGGGTTAAACTCCAACAAGGAATAAGCCTCCAATGTCATCTTTCCTTCTTCCTGATACTGGCCAATCAGACAGGAAGGCAGGATAATGCATTTCCCTGCACAGCTCCTAATTAGCCAGTACCAGAGAGAAGGAAAGATGATGTTGGAGGCTTCTTTCTCATTGGAGTTTAGCCCTGCACAAGCCCAACACAAAGTAAGGGATTGGCTGAATTCATTCCAGAGGGTTGGACCGGTTCTGACCGCCAGCTGGGCTCTCGCGTTTCATTTTGGAACCAGCCCACTTCTGAAATGAAACACCCATGCCAAGTCAAAATTCTGACTTGGGAATTAGCTTAAAACAGATGTGAGACTCTGTCAGTTGGAACAGCAGCTCTTTTGTGAGTAATTTTCCATCATATGCACAAAAGTTATCCCTGAATGGAGGAGCCATGTATAACACTAGAAACACCTCAATGGATGTGAATAGAATATATTATGGAAGTTACAAATAGCTATGACTCAGTGTTGAATAGATCTGATGGATTCAGCAACAAGTGGGAGCAATAGGGAAGTGACTAGAGTATGTGCAGATATCTTGTGAGACAGAATTGGAACTGTGTACAGTATAAGGCCTTCAATGACAGCCTGACTGATCAATGTCAGTCCTATTCCACCTTTTAGCTGCATCTCAGATTTTAACTATCTTGTCAGAATTGAACTCCTCCTTCAACTCCCCTTTCACCCCAATGCAAAAGATTATATCCCTATAGAGCAGCGTTTTTCAACCGCTGTTCCGCGGCACACTGCTGTGCCGTTGGACCTTGGCTGGTGTGCCGTTGAAAAATTCTTCCCACACCAGCAAGGCAGCGGTTGTGTAGTTCCTCCCCAGGTCCTGGGGAGGAGACCGGACTACCTTTCCCGGCGTGCTTTGCTTTGCGCGCCAAGGAAAGGCTGGCCGTGGGCGGGGAAGGAGAAAAAAAAGGAGGAGGAGGAGGAGGCTGACTGGAGAGCGAGAGAGAGGTGGGAGACCCACGAGGCCGAGCCAGGTAGGATCCCCCCGCCCCAGGCACACAGCACCCCCACCCACCCCCACCCAGCACCTGCGGCCGTGCGGGGAAAGAGTGGAGGGGAGCGGCCGCAGGCTGCCTTTTCCTCCCGCCGTTGCGCCCTCCTGCCTGCTGGCCACCTCCGGGGGTTCCTCTCACCTCGCCCGCGTGGAGGAGGAGGAGCTGCGGGGCGGCGATGCGGACTGGCTGCCTCCTCTTGCGGGGCCTGGAGGGCGGGCTGGGCGAGCAAGTAGCAGCAACTCCGCCTCCTCCTCTCCTCCCCTTTTGGGCCAATGAATCAGAGCGGTGGCAGTGGCGCGGGCTCCCGGTGTGTGCGTGTGTTTCTGTGTCTCTGCGCGCGCGCGCGCGCGGCCAACCCTGTTCCTGTTTGCTCAACTTCTCCTCGTTGCGCCTAGGCCGCGCGGAGGGAAGCCCGCCTGCTGCTCCCCTCGGCGCTCCCTGCCTGCACAGCCGTCGTCGTCGTGTGTGTGTGTGTGTGTGTGTGTGCGCGCGTGTGCGTGCGTGCGTGTGCGTGCGTGCGTGTGTGTGTGGCGGCGGTGGTGAAGCCCTCCACAAAACCACCCGCAGCAGCAGCACCGACGAACCGGCCCTTTCCTGTCCGCCCCCTCCCCCGTTCCCCGCACTCTCCTCGTCTGGTGGGAAGCGCCTGAGCGCCTCGGAACCGCCCCCGCCGCCGCCGAGGACGGAGGGTTCTGTTTTGCTTTGGGAAACAGCGGCGGGGGGGGGAATTGGTGTGTTGGCAGCTGCGGTGCCGGGGGAAGGGGGGGAGGAGGAGAGCGGGAAGCTGTCCTTGGCTGCCTTCGGATGGCCACGGTGGGCTGGCTTAACTCGAGCCTGCTTGGCCCATAAGACTGGCACATTCCACCCCCCCACCCCCTCCGCTTTGGCTAACGGGAGCGGCTCGAGGGCTCTTCCAGTAGTACCGGTGATTCGAACTCTTGCATTTATGAGGCAAACACCCTTTCCCCTTACATCAGGGATGGTGAAAAAAAAGGAGGAGGAGGAGGAGGCTGACTGGAGAGCGAGAGAGAGCTGGGAGACCCACGAGGCTGAGCCAGGTAGGATCCCCCCGCCCCAGGCACACACCTGTTGCACGATTTCATTGGGGTTACAGTTGATGGGTTGATTTGAGCTTCCCATCCCAGTCACGCCAAAGAAGAACACAGGAATTGTAGCTTGGCCTCCCAAGTGGACGTGTTCCGTGAAGGAAGGCTTGGGCCAAATTAAATGGGATGAGTGGCCCAGGTGACCCAAGGGTGTCACCTACTTTTGCTGCAAGAGACTTAACAAGGGTGCTACCCCTTCCCCACCCGAGATTCAGCATCACATCCTAGGCGAGTGTCGCTTGGCCTCTTCTTCTCGAGTGAGGAGGAGCGGGGTGATTCTGGAAGCCAGTTGCAGTCAGGACTGCTCTTGTGGGGCTCCTTCTCAGGCAGGCATGTCCAAACTTCAGCCCTCCAGATGTTTTGGACCACACCTCCCACAGTGTGGACAATTTGGACAGGCCTGCTCTAGGCAGGGGATAGTCTGTTTCTGATGCCTCGCGGGGCTTTGTGGCAGAGGCCCTCTTCCCCTGCTCCCCATTACACACACACACGCGCGCGCACACATACACACACACACACACGAAGCTGGGTGCCCCTTCTCAGTTCTCCACTGGACACAGAAGTCCATGCAGGGCAAAATGTCTTTAATAAAACAACACAGGTAAGTGGGAACTGGGTGCTAGAGAGCGGGCTGCGTCAATCTGTGGCCCCTCTGTCCTGCCTCTGTCCTGCAATTCAGAACCCACTAATTTTTTCTTAAATTGGCAAATACAGCAATTTAACCTGAATACAGGTGGCTGTGAAGGAAAACATTTTCTAATGGTGGTGTGCCTCGTGATTTTTTTCATGAGCCAAGTGTGCCTTGGCCCAAAAAAGGTTGAAAAACACTGCTATAGAGCAGTGTTGGCACACCTGTGGCATGGGAGCAAAAGGTGGCACTTGGAGCCCTTTCTGTGGGCACCCAACATCACCCCTTTATAGCCACCTGTATTCAGGTTAAATTGCTGTATTGGCACATTGCGAAAAAATAGTTCGGGCACTCTGTCTCTAAAAGGTTTGCCATCCCTGCTATGGTGGGTGCAATATCACCTACTTGGCTATATCTGCCATCAGATCATCTGCTGAGTGAAGAGACTGCAACGAATGCTACAGCTTGAAGTATTTGTCTTTCAGTGTTCATGACTTGGATCTATTCTTAAAAGACACAGGTTGAAATGTAGTAATACAAAGTTACATATAAGCTTGGTAATATTGTCAGCCATGCTCCTTTAGAATCCCTTTGGTCTTGGAGAGGACTCAGGGGATAGTGGGATGGGAGAGGAGAAGTCTTAAATATCCAAAATAATAATAATAATAATAATAATAATAATAATAATAATAATAATAATAATAATAATAATAATAATAATAATAATAATAATAATAATAATAATCAACACTGTCAGTCCCACACTCCAGACATTGTCATTCTGCAAGAAACACATTGTAGGAGTTACGAAGGATTCCCCTGTAACCAGTATGATTGTGGTATACAATATTTAGCAGGATGGAGTTCCAAAGCAAGGAGGAGTCACTATCATAGAACCATAGAATAGTGAATTTGGAAGGGGCTTACAAGGCCATCAAGTTCAACCCCCTCCACCATGCAGGAATACAAATCAAAGGCTATCTGCCAGGTGGTTGTCCAGATTTCTCTTGAATGCCTCCAGTGTTGGAAATCTGACCACCCCTCAATCCCCCTCATATCCCCCCTATATCTTCTTTTCTCTAGCGCTGTCTTCCTAGTCATGGCTGTTCTTTAGACATTACTGACACTTAAAGATCCAAAAGGAAAGGTCATTCTGGGAAGCATAGCCGGCAAAGTAATGAATTTACGATCTTATTGTTTACCCACCCACTATATGACTTTGTAGGACATTAGCTGAGCACTATGGAGGAGTTTCTGAATGAGAAGGCTCTTGTGGGGGGGGGGGAGAGAGAGAGACAAAGTCTGTACTAAATGTATATAGGTCAACCTGTGCCCTCAAATCTCAAACTTCTAATTGCTCAAACTCCCTGGCCAAATTTATTAAACCCCAAAGATTAAATGACACCTGATTACATAAACAGCTACTACACTCCCAGACATAATGCTTACTCATGCATTGAACACCTCATTATCTCTAAAGTGCTAATTAATCAATTTGAGGAAACCTGAAGAGGTTCAGCTCTTCACGAATCACAGCTACTTTAGTTCTAAGTAATCCAGGCCTGAGGACCTATAAATGGAATCTAAATGCCAACCTGCTGACTAATAATAAATTTCTAAACCACATAAAAAGTGTGTGCATGTACACCCACCCACCCACCCACACACCCACACACCCACCCACACACACACACACACACCCCACACACACACGGAGGGGGAGGGGGGGAGAGAGAGATGCACAGTTCTGCATGTCTGGGGAATACCTAAAGGCATTTCGTCATGGATTATTTATCCAAGAATGTGTTCTAGTAAAAACAGACAAACAAACAAAAGAACACACAAGAAAGACACTCTAGAAAAAAATCTAAGCTCCCACAAAAATAAATATAAAAACACTAAAGATAATGTCTTCTGTGAATGAAATGAAAAGAGCAGGAATATAGGCTTCATAAATAAGAAAAATGCAAAATTTGTTAATCTATATTCAAAGGCATTACAATGAGTTTAATAATATAATTTACAGATTACTCTCTAGTTTAACATAGATAGCATTAATATGATTAAATCGAATAGCGGAGCTACAATGACATCCTCAACTAAAATAAATTGAGAATTCCAACAATACTTCACAGTTCTGTACTCCTCAGCATCCTCCCATGTAATATGTAGTGCACAAGACTGAATGAGCTGAAGAATCATTGCTGCCCAGTATGTTACATAGCATGGAATTGAGTCATCTCTTTTCCCCCACTCTCCTTTATCTTTCACAAGTCTACAATAATGTTTTATCATGAAAGGGTAGAAAGAATCTAGAAAGTAACAATTTCAAAAGCAATTTGAACCCCCACAATTATATCAGAATAATGATCACTACCCTGTTAAGTCAAGATATCAAATTATTAAATTCAATATTGGACTAGAGAATTATTTCATCATAGAATATATACAACTTGATTGGATAGGGCTCATGCTACACAGAGTGGTTTAAAATACAACTGGGGAGTGCTTAACAATATTCATTATGCGCACAAATTTCAAACAAACAATACAATTGCTTTTTAGATGCCATCAAAGCATTTGATAGAGTAGAATGGACCTACCTTGTTATCCTTCTGGAAAGATTAACTTTTGGTTCCAGCTTCTACTTCTAGGACAATTATAATGAATTATATTGATTTTTTAAAAACCACAATAACCACTGGAAGGACAAGGAACATCTGTCCATAATCTCCCTTAGTTTTTGCAAAAGCCATTGAACCATTAGCAGAATTTATCAGGTCAAATCTAATCACCAATCCAGTAATTAACAAGAAACTATATGTAATCAGTAACTACTGATAACACTCTTGAGGGCACAACATATTGAGTTTGCTTCCTTTATAAACTGTTTTCCTTCTATCTAATGTGATGAATCTTCTTCTTCTTTGTCTTCATCTTCCTCATCTACACCTTCGTCTTAATCTCCTCTTCCTCCTCCTCCTCCTCCTCTAAATCCAGTTTCAGGAAACTTGCTCTTATTCTTTGTTCCTTCATATCACCTTGTCACCAGGGTCCCCATGAAGTCTACAGGAGGGAGAACAGGGACAGGACAAATGGTCCACCAGGGACAGCCAAAGTGTCTCTTCCTCTTTTAAATGCTCTTTTCCCATTACAAAATGAATTGGAAATGTAATATAAAACAGTGTTTTGTCACTCCAGCTCTAAATTTGTGGGTACTGAAATTGAAACAATTTTAAGAACTTGGAGCAATTAACTTATAAAAATTATAAATGTGTGATCTAATGAATTAAACAAAAGCTAAATCTATCATTTTTCAGATGTATTAACTGGGGGTGGGGTGGGGAGTTAAAGGAAAAGAAAAGAAAAGTCCAGACTTGCAAAACTGCAGTTTATGATTTAGCACCCCATGGAGGCTTAGCAAGGGTTAATATAAGCTTCCACTGTGATTCTTTATGAATCAGCCAATTAATTTACCAATGAAAATCAATCAATACATGGGATAAGCATTGAGGTTTTTTAAGAAAAGATATCATAGTTTCACGTAGAACTTCAGTTTGTGGAACCAATATACAGTATGTAGCAGACTGATATAAGACTGATAATGAAGAACCATGCTGGATCAGGCCAAAGGCGCTCACTTCCTTCTGTTTGTTTGGCTCTCCTCAGCAGCAGCTATGCTTGAAAACACACCCAGATTCCAAATGTCTGATGCTGACCTTGCTCAGGGGAAAGGATTAGTGTGGCTCCACCCCCACTTCCTTTGTTTGAGGAAGATTCCAGCTGCTTCCTTTGTTTGAATAGAGGTGGCTCTTTGCAGTTTAAATTAACAGTTTAAATTAGCAATAGAGGTGGCTCTTTGCAGTTTAAATTAGCAGAGGCCTCTGAAGCAGCTCTACTCCAACTGCAAGCACCCCAGAAACTTACCCACACTCATCTGGAAGTTGAGTCATGGCTACTGGACTTCTTTTTTCATGAGAGATAGCAACATTTCACTGCTCATCCAAACAGCTTCATCAGTCTGTGCAATGAAGTGTGAATCCCCCATATTATAGTCAGCTTTGACCTCTTGTCACCCTGGCCTGAAATAAGCTTATAAGATGAACAATGGCCTGAATAGGCTCGTTAGGTAGACAGTAGTATCCATAGCCTTAAGGTGAACGTGCATTCACTTCCTTCTGTTTTTTTGGCTCTCCTCAGCAGCAGTTCTGCATGAGAACACACCCAGACTCCAGAATTCATGAGTCATAGGTTCTACAAACTTGTATTAACTTCCAAGCTTCTGGAGAGAAGGTTTTTAGGTTTGCCTGGAACAGACTACAGTATATACAATAAAGGTTATTATTATTATTATTATTATTATTATTATTATTATTATTATTATTATTATTATTATTATTATTATTATTATTATTATTATTATTTGTCCATGCAACAGTGACCAAGTTGAAACAGTTGAACATGTGTTCTTATATTGTACTTGCTATCAGAATTTTCGCATGGAACTCTTATTTCCTATTATCTGCAAATTTCCAGGGAGATCAGAGGAATTTTATGTACAATTGCTACTTTCTGGCAATATCCATCATATTACAGACAAGTGGTTAAATCCCATGCAGCAGCGATAGTTACTCGTGAAAAGAACTAGGGGCTGTGACCCAGGACGGATAATAATATCTCTATAACATAATACTGGATGTGGTTTTATCTTATTTTAAAGGCATAGAGTAAGCTTATTTGATTATATAAATTATGGACGTGAAAGGGTTGATTTATTATGATTTTATTGGAATAATGTATAATTTTGTACTTTTTTACTTCAAATTTCAAATTGCATTTAATTCAACTTCTTTGATGTTACTGGTCTTTGACCATAATAAAGCCACTACTACTACTAAATGTGCATTACTGGTCAATTTTTGTTTGGTTATTTGAAGAATCTAATTGGGTCCATGTTTAAAGCAGATTTCATTAGCAACCACTTGAAAAACTATTAATATGTGAATTAGAGTGTCACAATCTGTTAGATTTCTTAGTTATCTAGGTTTTACTATCTACTTATTCATTCAAAAAAGACACAGACAAATGCATAGATTGTAAAACTGCATGCAGAATATTTTGTGAGTAAATTGGAACAGTACTTTTTGTCGTCACCTGTCTACAATTTCAATGTGAGTTGTCAAGCATTTGTTTAAAAACTACAAAAAAGGCAGGAGTGGATAAGTCTACACATGATTTATAACTGCATGATCAAGAATTCAGTCTGTTTTGATAGCCTTTTCTTTTCATTAATGAGGATATAAATTTGGTGAAAATGACTAAAACGGAGATGGATCTTCCTGTGAATATGGGTTTCCAGACTATTGTTTTGCTTTCTGTTGTTGTTGCTGGGAGCATAGCTGTAACGCTGAAGTTGCATACACAACTTTCAACAAGCTGATCAGCTCAACAAAAGTTCCCCTTTCTTTCCAATTCATCTCTTGACTAGAATTCATGCTTCCATAACCTTGAGATGTTATAATTCTAATGTCATTTATATGAGGCTACCTTTGAAAATCCTTAACAGAGAGGTGGAAAACACATAAACCTTGTTAATGATTGTGCAGAGCTTTCAAGTGCATTTTAAACTGGCTATCTGTAGCCTGGTATAATAGCTGTGCATAAATGGGCATTCCAAATTCTCCACCCTTTCCTGTAAAGAGAAATTGGTGAGACAATCTCACCAAATTTACTGGGGGATGGGAAATACATTTTCTAACAATTTCTCAGATATGATCCTCAAACTGCAATACCACAGTGAAGACTCTGCTCACAGTCTGTGTTCCATCCCAATAGATTCAGATAAATGACTCAAAGTTGATTCAGCCTTCCATCCTTCTGAGATCAGTAAAGTAAGGCTCCATCTCACTGGTGGTGGGCCAATGTGTAGCCCCCCCCCGAGAGAGCTTTAAGCATAATGGGGCAGTACTGTGCAGCACACTTTTTAGTTTCATTTTATTTTAGACAGGCAAAATGAAATACCCCATTTTAACCAGTTGTAGGAGCTGATCAGTGCTTTTTCCAGAAAATATTAAGGTGGCTTCTGGATATAATTACCATTTTTGTTCTTAAAAGTGTAAACAGGCAAATCCCCTGTACCTATGCTGAAATAGAATCCACATTCCTTATGGCCTATTGGAGAAGAAGGAAATGTTCTTTGTTCAAAACCCTTATGATGATGGTAATGATGAGGCAGCTTTGTGGTCAGCTGATGAAGAAGGTCAAATTGTAGGCTACTATTCAGCCCTGAAAGTCTGAGGCATGAAGAAAAATGGACATTCTCTGGAAATTTTCTCTTTCAGTAGACTTCTTTCACCCAGCACAAACTGTGATCTTGGTACCACATGATGTTTCCTCTCTCCTTGTTCTCTTGGTAGGAGAATTCTGGCATTTGCCTAGAGGCACCCCTTGTAGAATAATGCAATTTTAATAACAAAGCGCTTTGTCTTTCGCCCCCTTCACAGAAACAAAAGGTACTTTTTCCCCATGAACCTGCAGGGATTCAATGATATTGCACTGCCATCTATCATACGCGGTTTCTGCTGCTAGTTGGACCTGTAATGCTGTGAAACATTGCAGCATATCCAGCTCTTAGAAGTAACTTGCTCCTGAAACAACTCATTCCTTTCCAAATAAAACCTTGAAACTGCTGCCTGCTTTTATTTCTCCCTGGGTTTCCTCATCCTAGAATGGCAATGAGAAATAAGAGTAGATATAGCTTCTGGATTACTGGTCACTGCTTTCACTTTTTACTTGCCCCACCTTTACTTCAGAAGCCTGCTCAGCAAGACTTGGAAGCCATGTTGTTTGGTGCTGCCATTGTCTTTGATGGTGGTGGCGGCTAAGATTTCCAGTTCTTAGGGCACCAAGAAAAGTATGGAGAAATTGCTGTTTCTTTTGTTCTCCAAGTGAACAGACAAATCTCACAGGGAGCAGCACTGAAGGCTGTGAGAGGTGTCTTGATCCACATGGCACAACAGGCCAAACCGCACTTTCTCTGCAATCTTGGCTCTTTGGTACACTAACTTTGGGCCTGTTTTGCCATTTGTTTTAAGGCACTGAGCAGAGCTCCACCCTCATAACTCGTGTTGCAGAAGTCCTAAGAGCAATAGCACAAATTCTGGAAATCCCACTCTTGACGTTTGGTTTTCTTGCCTATGTGACAGCACAAGGGGTCTGCCCCCTAGTCTGATCGCTCGGCCCTATATTTCTCTGGGGATGAAATGCTGATGACCTGCCAGTAATCATGGTGATAGTGATGAATGTGCAGCTTCATGGTCAGTTGTCTGACAAGAAAATGATGTTGTAGACTAGAGATGGACACGAATAAAAAAAATGCATTTCGTTTGTCGTTTGGAGGATCCGTTTCGGTTCGTTTCCATTTTTTGCGAATTTTGGAAAAAAATTCATTTTCGTTTTCCTTCATTTCTTTACCATTTTGTTGCCATTTATTTCAATTTTTGTAATTTTTAAAGGATTTTACGCAATTCACACATATTGCAGTAACGGAAACGAAATGCACGACACAATTTCTGGTGTTTCTCTTCGTTTCGTTTCATTTTAGAGACAAAATTAGTTTGTTTTTTCATTACGTAACAAAACGAAAAAACAAAAATGGAAACGAAAAATTGTTTGTTTTGTGCCCATCTCTATTGTAGACTATATGGTCTCATATTATCCCCACATGACTGTAATTACTTCTACATGGGGCTCCCCTTGAACCTTGTTCGGAGATTGCAGCGGGTCCAGAATGTGGCGGCCAGGCTGGTGGTTGGTGCGCGTCGGTTTGACCGCATCACCCCCATCCTGGCTCGCCTTCACTGGTTGCCCGTTGCCTCCCGAATAAGGTTCAAGGTGTTGGTTTTGGTTTACAAAACCCTCCATGGCTTGGCCCCTGATTATCTGGCAGAGCGCCTTCACCGACAACTAAATCTAGCCCGACCCACCAGTTCATCTTTGGCACTTTCCCTCCGGACTGTCCCCCTGAAGGAGGCCCGCAAAGCGAGTACTCGCGGGAGGGCCTTCTCGGTGGTGGGTCCGTCCTGCTGGAACAAATTGCCGAGGGAATTGCGACAGGCTCCATCATTGGTGTCTTTTAAAAGAGGTTTAAAAACCTTACTCTTTACTGACGCCTTTAATAATGACTAGAGTAGGTTTTTTTTTAATCCCGCCTATCCTTCCCATAGGATTTGTCCCTGCTCTGATGACATTTTGCTTTTAATTTTCTCATTGTAAACCGCCCTGAGTTCCCGCTCTGGGAAGAAGGAGCGGTATAGAAATTTGAAAATAAATAAATAAATAAATAAATAAATAAATAAATGGATGGTTCTTTGGTCTTTTTTCTTCTGAGTTGGAAGTAGGCTCCAAGGAGTATGGAGAGCTCTAACCAGACAGGCACAGCCAAATATATTTTGCTACCTGAGGTAGTAAAGCAAATGATAGCCCACTGACCCAAGTTCAAGTTCCATAGTCTGTAAAGCCAACAAAGTTATTTTGGCACAAGAGAGGCAGAAAACCATTACAATTTTCTCTGCCTCTCCATGCTATAAAAGTACTATAATAAGAAATTGGGTAACCAACAGTATACATTTTTGACCGTTACAATTTGCTACCTGAAATGGATGCCACCACCCTTCCTAGTAGCAATTTTCCAGCAAGATATGGATATAAAAGGAGGCAGCTATTAGGTAGACCTGATTCGGGTTGTTTGAAGTACTATTTTCCATCAAGATGGAAGAAGACACCACTGTAGGCTCAGTTGTGATACCTTTTGTTGCCCAAAAAGCCTAATAAGGAAATATGGTTTGAAGAAAAGAAATGTTTATCCCCCCCCTTAATTTATCAACAAATTCAACTTCTGAATCAGATCTGATCTGAGAACTGGGTCAAAAGGTATGCACAAATGCAAGGGTATTTAGTTTACCTTTTTATCTGAGTAATTGCTTGCTAAGTTTGTTTTGACAAGCAAGGTTAGCTTTGAAATTCTCCATAACTTTTCACCAAACCATATTATTCTAGGAAATACGGGACATTTTGCTTCTGCAGAATTTCCCCTCCCCAAGTCTTATAACACCAAGGCCAGACAGAGAATACTTGAATGCTTGCCTTTTTGTAACTTTTTAGCAATCCAATAGAGGTTATTACCAAACACAGACTTCTGCTTTCTGAAGATGCATATTCGTCTTGAATGTCTGCCTGTTAATAATCTACATCTGAATGTATACAACAGAATTTCCTCAAACATCACTAGCCATTGCCTCCACTGTATCTGTCTGGTGAAGAAATGTTGTGCAAGTTGGCAGCAAAGGAGATGCAGTCTTCTTCTGTGGTTGTTTCAAAAGCAGCTGCAAACACTGAAAGAGGGACAGACACACACCCATCCCAGCCCTATACTAGCTGTAGTACTGACACCTACCCACTCACACAGCTTGATAAAACCTGCAAAAAACTCACTCTGAGCAGTGAAAAGCAGAAGAGAACATAGCCAAACTATGCGATTGATGGACCACACTAAGCAAGGTAAATCACAACTTGATTCGGACCATGGTTTCCTGAGATATTAGCTTTGAATGGGTTTGCATCACATGTCTCATTATTCCTGTCTGCAATAGCTGGCTTTGATGGTTATATTTAATGGGGCGGGGGGGGGGAATTGTAGCAAAGATCCAGAAAGCCCTTTAGAAAAACTGATATAAATCTTGAAGAAGTGAAGCGACAATATTTAAAATGTGCAATGCAAAACACTATTGAGCTTGAATCATAGAGTCTCAGTATTTTAAGTATATTAATATTGGAATACAATTCAATATTTATGACCTTTGCATCTACTCAAGTTTGAACAGAGAGCCTAGGAATGGAAATATGTGTCCAGTAGGAACCATTGTCACAAGACAATTAGATACAGCCTACCATATACTCCTAATATGAAAGGCTTGAGTTTGGAAAAGTGGTATTTTTACAGAACAGCTCCCATAATCCCCTGGCCAATAGCCCCCCTGTACATGTTGAAGAGGGGATTCTGGGAATTGTGTCAAAAAGTATTTTTTACTTATTTTCGGATTCAGCAAGGACCTTCCCAATGCTCCACACTGCACAGGATCCAACACTTGTTGCTTTTTCCTGACTGTACAGTAAGCAATTTGCTACATGTTCCGATTCTGAAGAGCCATTTTAGATAACCACAAAGAAATGAGTCACTGTAGTGGTACATCAAGAATGTAGATAACCTGGAATTTAGTCTAAAATGAAATTGTTTCAGTGAATCATTGGGGTGAATCATTTCTATTCTTCCCACTACTATCTTACCCTGAATACATTTGCTGGATTTGTAATCGTGTAGAATACAAAAGGAAGTCTTATTTCTTATATATATATAATCTTTGTATTTGATAATTTAAGGCTAATTGTAACAATCATTTAAATTGTCTATACTAATTTTAAACACATGCACATAGACCTTCTTTTGGAGAATGATGATGTTGACTTTTAAGTGAATGAGATGAGATTTTCTATTCTTTAAAGGAAGAAACTGATCTTACATATTTTTAAATTACCTATCCCCTCTTTGACTGTGACCAAGCTTCGGTGTTCCAGATCCTGCTTGGTGAACAAGGTAAGACCTCTTGACATGTTATATTTTATTAGATTTCCGATGCTCATTAAACTATACTATATTTAAGCAACCTTATTCAGGCAAGCACTCAGCAGAACATTGTGGTTGGCAGCAGATTCCTGGCAAATGAACACAAGGCTGGAAGCATAAGTTTCTTCTCCTGCATAATGAATGAAGTAGCCCTAAAATAGCAAATCTAGACTCCTGGAAGGCAAAAAGTATGCCAACTTTCAAATATGGAGCCTATTTAGAGAGAGAGAGCAAAAAAGAAGATGCAGTAGATTCAGAGATGAATGTTTATCATTTGAATCGAGCTGTAGTGAATTATTTCCATGAGGAAAAGAAATTTCTGCAACGTCCCGATAGTTTCTGTGTAGCATCCACCCACTGAGAAGTCCACTAATCCAATATAACTAAGGGTGCTTTTCCATGACCTCTAAAATCTGGTAGCAACTTAAATTCGGACCACGGATTGTGGGGGTTTGTCACTCTTCCTGTGTTCCCACCCCTCTGCACTCCATTGTTTCTGTCTGCGTGAGGGGAGGGAGAAAAAAATGAGAAAAAATGCAGGCTCACCTCCATCTGCCGGTGAAGCAGCCCCGAGCCACCCCGTAGAGATTCCTGTCTCTTAAAGGAGCAGCGGGGACAAAAAAAACAAACAGGAGGTGAGGGAGCCCGGCATTCACAGTTTTACAATTTGCATCGGAAGATTTTTTTTACCTCCTGGAGGCCAGGTACTTGAATAGTGCGCTGGGACGCGCTTAGGTGGGCGTGGTCGTACTTAATTTTTTTTAAAGTCCGGAGCTGGTGGGAAAACATTTTTAAGCTCCGGATCTGGGAGCCCTTTGCCTCGGATTTTACTTCTCTTACAGTTTCAAAACCTCAAAATTATTTTTTTTCTCCCAATGGCAATAAAATTGTGTGAAAATAAGAAAAACCAAAATAATATAGTGATCTAAGGTTGAGGGCATTAGGGACCTAGCATCATTAATTGTTCTTTAAATCTATCCTATCACCCACCGTGCCCCCAAAACTTTCTTGGTTTAATGTACTACTTTTCAAACCACATGGTAGAACACTAGAACCATCATATGTAATCTCCTTCAACGTTTTACTTATTCAGGACACTCCATGTATCCTTTCAAGACATCTTTGGAAATTGATTGACTCCTTCTAAGTAGAAAATGGTGTCTCCTAAGGGTTTCTGTGCCCACTACAGGCCACTTCCAAAAGTGAGCCAATGTAGGATTTATGTTATGTAATCATTCTGACAAATGAAAGTTGCTTGTACTAATGTGCAATTTCATGCTAATGCAAATTATCATTTATATAACCTGCTTCAAATAACCTTTCCATTCAATGATTTTTAAAATATATTTATTTTAAGGAAAATACGTTTCAGTAACTATCCAGTGCTCCTTTTTAATGATAGTAAACACCCGCATTGCAAAATAGCATTTTAAATTCTCTTTCCTTGCAGCTCTGAACTGGGCTACCCAGCAAAGCCATTGCTGAGTGATTTGGTAGAGCAGTGCAACAGGATCCAGTGTCCACAGACTCCCCACAGCAACTTTTGCCCCCTGCAGCTCCAAAGCTAGCAGCATTGCTTTAATGGCTGAAGACAATCCCGGAATTCCTCTTTAGTTGTACATTATAAAAGTATATGTTGGTTGAGATCATGTTGCACTACGTTGTCGTTGCTTGCGTAATTACATTGCAAACTGCCCATCATGTGCTGTTAGCACTATGGGTTGATATATAAGTCAACACAGTGACAGCAACAACAGTGATGTCATCACATCAGCTATGGGCAATAAAAAGCTGAACTCCCTAGGGATCCCCTTTGTCCTGGGGCAGCCTTCTAGAGCCATAAAACATGAGGAGGAACTATTCAAAATTGGGAAATTGCTGCTGCAGCTCTGCCAGTAGGATTTCAGCTATGGTTCTGAAATTTCCCACAACCTAAGGCTGAAAGGTGTTTGGACTCAACAGGGCTTCAGTTGGACTAATACTAGCTCAGCAGGCTGTTGGTTATCTTTCCAAGAGAGCACTGTATTCCAAATATATCCTTTGGGTAGGGATAGAATGGTGTTGACAATCTACATTTCTTACAATTATTATTGATCAATGTGTCAACCACATTTTAGCATGCTCTGTCTTGTTGTATGTCCACAGTGAGGCTGATAGTAAAATCAAGGACTTCCAGTCATTTTGATTGTACGTCATTTGAGATGTTACTGTCTTACCAGTTTTAGGTATGAATGTGAAGCAACTGCATGTATGATTTCAGCCAATGGAATATAATTATATTCCATTGGCTGAAATCCTATTCCTTAAGTTACACCCCAAAAGGTTGATGGTATCTCCAGCCATCTCAATGATTTAGAAATGAAGTTTTCTATCCCCCACCCACCCTGCTAGATCCTGAGGATCCCGTAGATCCCTTCATTGTGAGGAAGCCATTAGGGTTAGGGGATATGGGGAAAGCATTACATTTTTGAAAATCACTACTGCCAGTAAGCAAGCAAGGGTAATTTTTAGGAATTAAGACCCTTTCCCATTCTACAATCTCCAATGTCTTTCCCGCGATCAAGGGAATCCCATCGCAAATTTGAAGCCTTTGAAGGGGAGATCAGAATGTGTTATCTCCCACAGCACTGCTGTAGTTTATGACCTCTTCCGTCTTACATTGCGTTGGCATGCAAGCAGGACTCCAGCCACTGATTTTAGATGCTCATCCAGGACCTTCTCAGTCATTGAGGTGATGTCCGGGAGTTGAGTCATAGCAATTGGACTTTTTTTCTTGTGGGACCGAAACGTCTCACTATTCATCCAAGTAGCCTTTTCAGTCTGAGGAAGGTTGGTGGGAGACTTCCAAGTTATAATTCATCGTGGTTTCACCACACTCTGGTCTGAATAGACTTGTTAGATGGAGAACTGCCTGGGGTGCATTAAAGTCACACCTATGCAGCCCTTCCCAACACCCATTAAGTATGGATCCTTAGTAGAGATGGGCACGAAATGAAAAAAAAATTCATTCCATTATTCATTATTCATTTTGTTACGTAATGAAACGAATAACGAAAATTGTGATGAAATAGGAATGAACCGAACAGAACCACAAAAATTATGTTCGTTACGTTTCATTTTCGTTAATGGTGACGCACAATGAAATGAGCTGTTTTTAAATATTAAAAAATGTAAAAACCCAGCGATAATTATTTATTCTGCCTGATAATACCTACCAGGGGGTTTGGGGTCCTTAAAACGTCCATTTATGCCTTTGAGAAATCGCTGTATTTTTCCTTTAAGGGGAGTTAGGGGACATCGACCCAAAATGGCTCCCAGATGCCTAATATTGATTTCTTGGCTATTAAAATGCTCTGGACATCTGTAAAAACACAGCGATAATTATTTGAAATTATTACCTACCAGGGGGTTGGGGTCCTTAAAACATTTGTTTTTGTCTTTCTCCCATCGCAATGTATTTTTTCTTTTCCCTTTAAGGATGACACAAAATGAATTCCAGCCACAAGATGGATGCAAGCCATGTGATGGGATCATGTAAATTCTTGGACAGTTTCAACCATTAGCATGCCCAGGTTGCAGAGTGGGTAGGTGTGGCAGCCACAGAGGGCATAAAAAGCTTTGGCAGCCCCCGTCCTCCTTGCAGTCTGCGGTGGGAGTTAGGGTGGGATTGCTGTCTCTGTGACTCGTTACTTTAGGCCAGCCAGGCAGGTGTGTGTCTTTGTGTTCCTGCTGGCTGCAACCTGGCTCTTAGGGGAGAGAAAGAAGAGATTTCTCTTGCAGCCCCCCCCATGTGCGTGCGTACCTCTCGGTAAATACCCTCCCCTGCCCCGCAGTGCAGTCACTCTGCGGCTGCCTTACACCCTGGGCAATGCCTCCTTTGCAGCCTCCCTGCGTACCTAGTCTATACTGTGTCTCTGCCAGCATCATTTTTTAGTGTTTTTCCATGCAGAAATGCTTTAAATCACACAAAAAGCGGATAAAAACAAAAAACAAAAAACAGAAAAACAAAACCAATTTTTTTCAAAAAAACCGTAAAACATGAAAATGAACTGAAACGGGACCCACAACGAAAAACAAAAAACCAAAATGTCATTTTTTCAATTCATGCCCATCTCTAATCCTTAGCAATGGCCTTCCTGATGGTGTTGTGAAGTGGTTCTGATTTGTCTTGTGATACAGTAAATGAACCAAAACTGACAAAACTCTTGGAAGCTTAACTTACATATTTGACACTTGTTCTCATTGTTTTTTTCTCTGCTATTCAGTTTCACCCTTACATGTTCATTTTCTAGAGCACCTTTGTTATTTTGATAATGTATAATGCCTACACTCTTACTCATCTCACTAAAAATATTTTTTCACACTTTGTTTTTGCTATTTTAAGATTTGACATATGACAGTTTTGCTTCTCCAATTTAAAACTGTATCATCTGAAGGTCTTTACAATTTCAAAATAACACAAAAATGATGGCCAGAATCCTACTTGTCTCTGTGTAAAAGTACTCCTGTGTGTTTTATTTTGAGAGAGGGAGGAGAGCAATCAGGGTAAGATAGGAAGGGTGGTAGCTGTCTGTCAGGAAGCTGATTCTTGAGGTAATTTGGCTGCTAAGCAGGGTGTGGCAGGAAAGGAAGAAACATATTATTGGGTTTCTGTGTGCATTGTGTATGCATACTCTCTTGTCCATCTTTGTGTCTGTTTGTACTACGGGGCCATGTTGGAAGAGGGGAAGCTGGTTTGTAGAAACCTCCGTCTCAAGAAGAGTGAGGAAATGAGGGACAAAATACTTAGTCACAAACATGGTGGATTCTCTTTCACCACACTACCCGTTTCTAATTAGCTTTATAGAACAACCAATGTAACAACAGACTGAGGAAAGGGGTAAGTTTTAGGAAGGTAAGCATGTTTGCTTGGGTCATATTAGCTGTGAAATCCTATCTGCCAATGTGCCTGCAGAAGTTCTTTGTGGACAGCACTTTCTCACCTTGGCAAGACCAGAGTTACTTATTATGTCACAAGCTATGGAAGCATAGGCGCACAAAGGGATGTCATTCAATATGCCTCCGACATGCTATTGTTTTAAATAAAGCTACCTCAGCTATTAATGTTAAATTGGTTGTTGTGGGCCCCTCTGTTTATCCAAAGTCAAACAGTCAAATTTCAATCTTAAAAACTAGCAAACAAGAATCTCACGGTGAGAGGAATTACACATTACTCTGGAATGCAAGTTTTCATCCTTCTGATTCTTGGGCATCTGGGAATACTTTCAGATAAGAAAGAGCAGATGCAGTCAGGGGTAGCCTATGGTCTGAACACGGACAGCTTCTCACACCAAAATGGCCCATAAATAGAAAGGGAGGATGCTTAGTCTCTCTCCCCAGTACGGCTTCAGTATCCTCCACCACCCTAATACTCTGACTGTAGTGTGTGGAGGGCAAGTGGGGTTTCAACCCTTTGCCCCACTGTGTTCTTTTTTGGGATTTGTTGCATCCAACCCATTTTTTTGTGATTTGCATAGAGACCATAGGCTTCTTTGAAACAAATGAACACTTGTCTTTTTCTCAAATGAATTGTAGACAGGTGTGGCCAAACTCAGTTGAAACCCGTAACCCCATAGTCCCAATCAAAATCAAATCCACTTTTCATTAAATGGAACAATGATACTTGCATAATATACAGTAGAGATTGATGGAATGAAGTGGATATAACAAGATAAACGTTGGGGAGAGAGAAATTACAAAAGGAGGTGAAAGTAGCGAAGCAAATGTCTCTAACTACATGCTAGTCAAGAAACTGAGAGTTTGCAGCCAAGTTTTCTGCAAACCTATTGACCCCATTCACGGCTATGATACATAATAATGTAAGATATTGCATAATTACTTTCTACCTGATTACTCAGCTCCTAA
The DNA here is from genome assembly GCA_037367245.1 of Phrynocephalus guinanensis. Classification (NCBI taxonomy): domain Eukaryota; kingdom Metazoa; phylum Chordata; class Lepidosauria; order Squamata; family Agamidae; genus Phrynocephalus; species Phrynocephalus guinanensis. Next base: position 99,966,459 of record CM074739.1, on the reverse strand, counting down.
TTTTATGAAACCAAAAGTATGAGTTACATTTACTGAAGAGCTCTCTGTGTGACTTGATATGAAAGCTCACATCTATGACTCATCCATACCTCTCATTCACTGCTTGTAGTGGTGTTTTTTTTGTTTTGTTTTTTGGTTAATTCCCCCTTTGCAATATGCATTTGGGCTAAGGATTAAATCAAAGCCAGTACTTCTATTATTTTTGTTTACTTTAACCAGCATTCATTTTACTAGGGATTTAGTCAGCCTTCCCAAAAAACAGAAACCACACTGATCACTGAAGAAATAATGATATGGAACTTCCATGGGAGTAAAAATATAATAAATGAGAACACCTAGGTGCTACTCCTCGGACAATATATACAATAAAATTCCACTTCTGTTCACTTTATTGCATAGTTTTCACATGCCCAGAGATACTCTAAAAGTACAACAAGTGTATTTTAGAATATGGGACATCCTAGAACTGAATGAATGCTTGCTAGATGGATGTACCTATGCAGTAATGCTGCTCCTTTTTTTTTGTTAACTGTTTGATTTACTGAGTTCTGTCTGGATTTAGTCATACTTTGAACAGATCACTGAAACCAATGAAGAGCCAGATTATGTAGCTTTGGGCAAGCTGCGTAGGTCCAGAATGCCCTCAGAGGAAAGGACCAGTAAACCTCACTTTCCCCGCTCTGTATTTCTATGATGACTACTGGAAAGAACAAAGAGCCTGGTGCACTTCCTGGGGCAAGCTGCACTCCCTCCCCTCATGTCTCTTGTTAAATCCACTACTTCTGCAGGAAGAGTCATAAGTGTTTTCATTACCCAGTTGCAAGAATACCTCAGCTAGTTAAAAATAATAATACCAGTTTAAATACCTCAGCTATTTAAAAAATAATAATACCAGCTAGAGATGGGCACGACTTAGCGGTATTCCCGTTTCCGTTTCCGTTACTCGGTTCCGTTACTCTACGGAAACGGTAATGGGAATTACTCCGCCAGACTTCGAGCTCGAACCGACGAACGAACAATTTTGGTCTGATTTGTCGTGCTCGTTCCTTGCATCGCGCGATTGCGCGATGCCACGCGGCACAGAAAAAAAGTTTTTAAAAGTTAAAAAAACCCGGTTCCCGGCCAAAAAGCAGGTGGAAAAATGCCTGCCGTGCCTCAGGGCACCTACCAGAGGGGTTGTTTCTGGAGGTCCCCGGCCTCCCCCCCTCATCCCCCCGTCCTGGGCTGCTCTGGTGGGACTCGCCGCAGGCTCGCAGCCAGCAAAAAGCCCAGTCTCGCCGCCGGCCGCCCGCAATTAAAGCGCAAGCAAGCGGCACAGACGGCACAGGAAAAAACTTTTAAACTCTCCCCCCACCCATTCCCGGGCCAAAAAAGCAGGCGGAAAAATGCCTGCTTGACTAAGGGCGCAGGGCACCTACCGGAGGGGTGGTTTCTGGAGGGGGGGTCCCGCCTCCCCCCCGTCCTGGGCAGCCGGACTCGAGTCGCCATTTCGCCATGCCATGCGGTGCGGGCGGGGGATCCAAAATGGGGCGGCAAACGCAATATTGTTTTTGAAATCGTGGTCCAAAAACACACAAGCACAACAGAAACACGCAAAAATTTATAAACTGCCAGATTTTTCACAGTAGCAGTGGGTTTTTTCTTGCAACAAAATGTCTCTCCTCTCCTCCTCTGTCCTCCATTTATTTTATTTATTTTATTTTTTTTACACCTGCGCAATGATGGGCTGACCGAGTGGCCAGCCATGTGGGAGTGGACAACCATGCAAATTTTTGGAGCCATCCCACCAATCGCATGGCCACTTGGCCATGGAGACTTCTGGGATGTGCCAAAAAGCCCCCTAAAACCTGCCCTAGCCCTAACCCTAACCCTTGACTCCGTACCCATACGTCACAGACTGTCTTCTTAGTGGGTCAGAGAGGCACCCAGAGGTGCAACCCACTAGCCCACCGTAACCTTACCCGTCACTAGCCTAACCCTAGCCATTGCACTAAGCCACCTTAAAGCCAGATCTACTTGCTTGCATTGCACTACACGCAGCAAGTACAATTCCCTTCTGTGTGAGACATGGTGGTGCGAGAGCCTTGTGAAGGGCGGGCATGAGGCTATCACTCTCACTGGTCTCACTGTCTGCACATTCTGTTATGCAATATCCATATGGCTATTGCATAGCATTTTGCAGCAGCAGCAGGTGAGGAGGGGAGACCCCCATGTAGAGGGGTCTCTCTTGGAGCCTGCTTCCCCTTCCTAGTGGGTGAGGAGCCCACTTTCCCTTTATAGCGGGCCAGAGGAGGCACCCACCCCACAGAGGTGCCTCCAGGAGCCCGCTCCCCCCCCCAAAACCAGTACTAACGACAACGAAAAAACGAAAAAATGAACCGACTAATTTTTGTGAATTTTCGCGAAAACCGGAAACGAGCCGAAACGGGACCGGCCCGACTAACGACAACTCGAAAAAAAAAATTTTCAAGTCGTGCCCATCTCTAATACCAGCTTAAAAATAGGTGTGAAAGAGTATGGGGGGAGGCATTCCACTTTCTGAGTCCCCTTATTGAGACGTGGACCAAATCAAGGAGCAGTGTGCAGCCTAGTAACTAAATCCCATTGATTTCATTGACATGTCTTACAGATTAGAGCAGGGCTGTCCAAACTTCGGTCCTCCAGATGTTTTGGACCACAACTCCCAGAATTCCAAACCTGTATTACCAATGGCAAAGGACTGTGGGAGTTGTCCATAATGCCTGGAGGGCCAAAGTTTTGGACACCACTGGATTAGAGTCACCATTCTCTTGATCCTCTGTTGAAGAGGAGGTCCTGCCAGTGCTAACAGATGGGAGTCTGCTACACAGTTGTGCAAGTGCTGCCCTTGTTCAAACACTGGAAGACTCGCTTCACTTGCACAATGTCAGCAATTAGACAAGTAGTTGAAGATCACATTGTTTCCATTCAGCAGAAGCTTAGTAAGATGCTGCTGAGTGCTAGATCTCAGCATAACCTCTCCCCCCCCCTTCGTTTTGGATGCTGACTTTTATGTTGGCAACCAAAGGGAAAACCAGAAAATAATCTGAAAGGGGAAGAGAAACGAAGGGTGACTCAAATGTTTTGCATGGCAATTCTTGTTGTCCCTTATTGTTAGCTATTGTGAATGGGACATGTGGATGATCCCCATGTCCCCACAATCTATATGTGTGCAGTATAGTCTTGTACTGCTATGCTGACACTCATCTGCACTCTATGGGCATTTATACACGACCCCTAAGCTGCGCTGCAAATGGCTCCCAGCTCCGGAGCTTAGAAATGTTTTCCCACCAGCTCCGGAGTTTGGAGACAATTAAGTGCGACCCCGCCCACTTTAGCGCGAACCAGCACATTTTTCATGTACCTGCTCTCTGCAGGTGAAAAAAATTTGATGCGGATAAGAGTGCCGGGCTTTCCTGGCTTGTCTGTTGTTTTTTTGCCTCCCGCCCCTTTAAGAGCTCCTTGAGACGGAACCAGGAAGTAACGGAGCGCTCGTGGCAAGTTCGACCGTCACCGGCAGGTTAATAAAGGCTTCTTTTGTCCTTTTTTCCCCTCCCTCCCCCTCACGCCGACAGGAGCAGGAAGTGCTGAGGGGTGGGGACGCAGGAACAGAAACGAACTCCCAAGATCTCTGGTCCGAATTTAAGGGACCAGCGGATCTTAGGGGTCGTGTGAAAAGGCCCCAAGTAGCTTTTCTGGATGAACAAAGGGGAAATGAAACCATGGCTCTTGGAAGGCATGATAAATAAATACCAGAATATAACAGAAGCAGGAGTGCCCCAAAGTGTAGCAAGTATATAGTACATTTTGACAGATTAATACACACATTTATATGTTTACATAAATAACCAGGGCAGTACAATTTGTTTCAAGGTTACACAATAGTTTAATGATCTGTGAGTTTGTCTTTTCATGAACAACCCAAAACTTTCTGTCATTTGTTCCAGCAATTTGCTTCTGCGTTAAATCCATGCTTCTATCTGTATTGAAGTTCGGAAGAGAGTATAACAACAGGAAAATGTGGAATTGATCTATGTATTGATGAACCATTTAGATCAAGTCCAAGGAGAGAGGCTGCTGAATTATGAAGATTCAAACCACTTATCCAATTAATTGCATTGTTCATCAAAACATTATTATCCAGTATATGGGGATTGATTGCTGAGAAGCAAGAAGCTATTTAACTGTGCCCTATGCACATCCGATCTCGCCTGATTTTGGAAGCTAAGCAGGGTCAGCCCTGGTTAGTACTTGGATGGGAGGCCACTTGGGAATACCAGGTGGTATAGGCGCCTGGAGTAGGAACCAGCAAGCCACCCCAGTATTCCTGCCAAGAAAACTCCATGGACAAGAGGTCACAAAGAGTCAGTCATGACTGTAATGATGCAACACACACACACACACACACACACACACACACACAATATTTACTACTGCTATTTACTATTTACTACTGCTATTTAGTGTTTGTATCACAGCAGAGTGAAGAAGAGGAGGTTCCAGGTATAGGTGATTCAAGACTTGCTTTGTTCTGTTCAGCTGCAGATCACAGTGCAAAACATCAATCACATCCTTCCTCCGGCTCTCTCAGCATCTGTGCCTTGGGTCTTTCTTCCAGCTTCTGCAGGGTGGAATTGTTTCCTTCGCCACAAGTGAGGTGAAATATACTGTAAGGCTGGGATGACTATTTGATTCCAAACTTTACTGCTTGGCTAAGTGAACAGGAACTTACAATGATGGAGGTGGCATTTGGGAAATACCTCTTTTTGCTTGCTTGCTTTCTTGTTTGTTTGTTTGCTTTCTTGCTTGTGTAATTCCATTATTTTCCAATCATTTGATCATGGTGGCAGTTCATTCTGCTCTTACACTAGAGGAAACTGATTTTTTTTAAAAAAATGATTCTCAAAGCAAGGGATTTATTCACTTCTGCTTCTGTTTAGCCTAAGAAACGTTGTTCTGAAAATCACAAACACAAAACTCCAGACGATTGCCAGGAAGGGGATGAGGGATGAGACGAAGACAAATAAACTTCACAGAATGTGTTGGGAGGCTCTGCCATTGGTAGGGATACACAAGCTTCTGCATCAAAAAGCTGGCAGCCATATGGCCCACAATCAAGCATGACTCTTGCTGTTAGAGTATTTACGCATTGGTGCTTAGAGGGTAAATTTTGCTTTTATATCAGAAGGGGGGAAACTGCTGACAACTACATTAAATGCAAATCATGCAAACAAACATCCTATTAGATAAAATGATGGCCTTCAATTGAGGAAAGAGCGCTGAGAGCTTCTTTCTGATAGCCAGGCTTGAGGACTGCCTTGCCAGTCACATACTTAATGAAGAAACGGTTTTTTGGTTTGTTTGTTTTTTGCTTTGCTTTTATTTATGCTCTGCTATCCTCTCCCACCAAAAAGACCCAAGGCCACAAAATGAGTAAAAACAAAAGCAGCTAAAATACAACAAATGATGCTATGAAAAAGGGAGCAAACATTGCCACTGAAACAATCGGTAAATAAAAACGCCTGAAACAAAATTCATTAGAAAGAGTTTTTCAAAAATTGATTGCTCCTCATCAAATCCCCACTCAACTGGAACTAGCTACTTATTAAAGGCCTGTCTCAGCAGAAAGGTACTTGATTGCCAGTGGAAGGACAACAGAGAGGGAGGCATGCTGCCCTCCTTTGGTAGGGAGTTCCACGGTCTGGGAGCAGCTGTTGGCAAAACCCTTCTTGTGTCCTCACAAATGTGCCTGTGAAGCTGGTGGAACACAGAGGCAAACGTTTCCTAAAGATTTTAATCTTGGAATGGGTCATGTCAGCTAGACCCAAGATATTTAGCATTTCATATGTCAAAACTAGCATTTGGGTTCAGTTCCTGAACATTTTCCAAGCCCATACAGGATGTAACTGACACATGTGTCATTGGGGTCCTATCAGAAAAGGACAAGTGATATGAGTACAAGTGATGCATGAGTTTCACAGCTCCACAAATGTATTCCTGGCTTCTTAGTATCTAGGTTGAGTGCTGAGTTGGATATGTGTGAACCTGAGTTTTCAAAGTCAGTGTTACACTGTCTAATACAGGTCAAATCTCCCTGAAATGCCTTTCAACTGACCAGGAATGCCTCTGTCTTGTTTATATTAAACTTCTCTTCACTCCAAAAAGTTTTTAAAAATTGGGGACAGAACACTCCGTAATCTAAGGGCTCGGTCCCACATCCCTTGAAAAGCAGTTTAAATTAATAGAAAAGCCTGTGTTAAAAAATGCCATCCCCACGGCCACTGGGCTTTTTGAAAAAAAAAAGAAAAAAGAAAACCCGGTAATGCCCCTTTAAGCGAGGTTTCTGTGAATCACCCAGGAGGTAAGAATTTTTTGCCTCACTTTGATAATCTACCTTTTAAGGAAGCAGACGCCGTGGGACCACGCAGATGGTCCGGGTTTCTTCTTCTTTTTAACTCATAGCACTGACCGGCTGTTCCTGGGGCCGATCGGCACTGTTTTTTTTAAAAATTGCTTTTCACCTTCGGAGAAACAGGAAGCTCCATGTGGTGTCCTAAGCCTTAATTTTCTCCAGCCAAGTGGTCCGGTTTTTTTCAAATGCTAGCGCCACCTGCTGGCCAAGGGGGCTGAACTGCACTTTTAAATTAAAAACCAACTTTGGACGTGTGAACTCCTGTCCCAATTATTCAATCACATGATGGGACAAAGAGGAAAAGCCAGACCTTCAGAAGATCAGGATCAAAACCCAGGTGAGATAGCAGCCTAAGGAAACCTTTAATTTAAAATTTCTCTGCTTTAATTCTTGAGGCAGAAGGGAGTCCAGTTATCGCATCGATCTCGATGAGTGGGACAAACAAGTAGATCTCGAAATGTGGCATCTCCATTAGAAAGTTGTCTTCTCAAAAATGAAGCATAGGTAATTGTTTTGTAAAGAGGGGGACCTGATTTGATAGAAAGAAGTAATATGTAAATGTCTCTCTGTGTGTGGCAAGGCTGGAGGAAGAAGGAAAATGTTATATATTCAACAGCTTAGAATAAATTTTCTCACCTAATGAGACCCAAGAGACTTTGCAAATGTAATAACTCTATTTTACTTAGTGTCATACTCTGATCATAATAATGCATCATGTGGCCCAACTACCTCATCTCAGAGAAATGCATGTCCCTGTATAGTCATGTGTAAATTCTGCTCAGCTCTATTTGGAATTAGGCTTACCTCATATACAAAATATAAGCGCTCTCTGTTTTCTTTTCAAGTGTGTGTGTGTGTGTGTGTGTGTGTGTGTGTGTGTGTGTGTGTGTGTGTGTGTGTGTGTGTGTGTGTGAGAGAGAGAGAGAGAGAGAGAGAGAGAGAGAGAGAGTTGTTACAGTTGTGACCGACTCTTCGTGACTCCATCTCCATGGAGTTTTCTTGGCAGGAATACTGGAGTGGTTTGCCAGTCCCTACTCCAGGTGCGTACATCACCTGGTATTCCCTGGTGGTCTCCCATCCAAGTACTAACCAGGGCCGACCCTGCTTAGCTTCCAAAATCAGGCGATATCAGATGTGCTTAGGGCATCTAGGCAGAGAGAGAGCCAACTGTAAATTCTGAAACTCAATCTGGGCCAGAACTGGATTTGATGAATCCTTGGGATTAGCATTGTGTGAAATGCTAAAGATTGGTCCCTCCCTCCAGAACTCAGAAAAACTAGTTCTTGGGCTATGACTCTCAAAATCAGAAACTCTGCCTTTCTCCGTTGCTGTGCCCTGGTCTCCTTACTAGTGGTGATGAAAGGCAGACACATTAGCATGAGTTTTGTACAGAGTACTTGACTAAGGTTTAAAATCCTTATTTTGTGTATGAGAATGAGAAACAATAACATTGCCTTGAAGAAGACAAAAGATTTTTTTCCATCTGTTTTCGGCTTTGACATTGGCAAGCACAATGCTCATACAAATAATACAAAAGAAAAGAAAAGAAAGCAAAACCCAACAAATCCATTAAAGTGGCTGCCTTACCCTGTGGATCTCTAAAAAACTAGAAGTAGTATATGGACAGTTTTTAACTTTCTGAAGTAGTGCCACATTTAGATTTTCATTGGCCCTCTCCTTCTTTGTGTACAAGTGCATGCATTTGACTTCACAAAATCAAAAAGACTCAAGCCTTGTGCAAATTTCTGAAACTAGGGTGAGGAAAAAAAGTAGTTTTTAGTCTTGCTCTCATTCTGGAGTCAAGGAGAGACTTATAGAAGTCCTTGTTGATGTGTCATATAACCAATCTGTCATTTTCAGTCTGTTCCTCCCCTGTAAATAAAGAGTCCCAGCCATGATTCTTGGGGCATACACTAACTAAGCATGCTCCTGAAAAACAGCCAGGGCTCTTTATTTGCTGATGTGGAAGGAACTGAACTTATAAACAGGATTTAGGCATACAAAAGCAAGGAATTTAGTGAACATCCTTCATCTGCTCACCCAGCACAGGCAATTGAATCTGAATAGCTTTCTAACTTTTCTGAAAAAGGTATCAGTCCAGGATGGTGGGAAATGGCTGCTAACTCCTCCTTTCTGTAATATCATACATTAATAGTTGAATTTATTTTGTTGGTTGAACATTACTGGTGAATGAGAATCCCAGTAACTGGCCAAGGATGCTGTTACTGATACCATGCTAAACCTGAAAGGCTTTCCTATTGTCTCGTCATATAGATTTATGTGCCCCTATTGTCTGCTCCCCCCCCCCCCCCCGGTCTGGAGATGGAAATTGTTCGGAGATGAAATTTGTTACATTCACATCTTACTGCAGGATAATCTAATATTTTGCTAGCTTCAATCAATGTGCAAAAAGAAAAAGAAAAAGACTTTGTGCAAATGTAATTTTTAGAAGAGCACTGCATTTTATCATACTCCCAGGCTAAATTATAACAAGAGGTGGAAAAACTCTTCCTCACCTGTTATCTCCCAGCATGTTCTTTCACTGCACGCCATAGTGTATGCAGAGCTGGTATTAGCACCCTCATATCTTTGAGCAGCTGAAAGCGTCTAATGCTGACATCTGCCTTACCTTATAAAAGAAATCTAAGCAGTTTGGTGTTTCCTGCAGTGCACTAGAGTACAAAGTGCATTGTGGGAAACACAGTGCAGAGGGTCAGAGGCATTGTGGGAAAATAAAGTTCAAATGAAACCAGTTGCCCCATGCATTTAAACTCAACGATAGGTAAATCACCACAGGGCCATTGATGGGGAAATGGGCACTCCAGAAGATTTTTTTTCCTTAACTCCTCTTTGAATCTCAAGCTGTGTGACACCTGTCTTTGAGTGAACAACAGGAGCTACTCTAGTACCACATCTGGTGGCAGAACTAGGCCATTCCGTATGGTAAAGGTTTCATTATACTACCTCTTGGATACATCTACTGGATTAATCCTAGTGGGATTGCTTTCTTTGGAAACCTCTTCCATGTGATTATATCTGTATAGGTAGAATGAAGAGTTTGTGTGTATGTATTTGGCCAACGTCCTTAAAAACAGCTGATAAAGGATCAGATTTGGAGTCGTCTCCTGTTGGCTCATGTTCCCCAATGTCTGGCGATTGCCAGCTGTGGCTGGTGCCTTTGCAGATATGCCCTATGATCAAAATGATGTGCAGTGACACCAACTGTATCCTTGTGAAGCTAATCTTCCATGGACCCACACTTTGCCTTTGGGCCTTTTTACACGACCCCTTAGATCCTCTGGTCCCTTAAATTCGAACCAGAGATCTTGAGGGTTTGTCACTCTCCCTGCGTTCCCACCCTCTCCGCACTTCCTTGTTCTGTCTGTGTGAGGGGAGGGAGAAAAAAAGGGAGAAAAGAATGCACTCTTACCTCTGGAGTGCCGGTGGAAGTTGCTCCGACCCCCCGTCACTTCATGGTTCCTCTTAAAGGGGCGGGAGGCAAAAAAGCAACAACAAAAAGAAGCGAGGAGAGCCCGGCACTCTCCACATCAAAAATTTTCACACTCCCAGAGCAGGTACTTGAAAGGTGCGCTGGGTCGCGCTTAGGTGGGCGGGGTCGCACTTAATTTTCTGTTAGCTCCGGAGCTGGTGGGGAAACATTTTTAAGCTCCGGAGCTGGGAGCCATTTGCAGCAGAGCTTAGGGGTCGGGTCATGTATAAACGCCCTTTGACTCTTCCAGGCCCAAATCCAGATGGGAACAACAAAGCAACTAGGACCAGAAAAGATGCCCTGAGGTGCCTGATCCTATCATAGCATGTATAGAGGTGGGCATGAACTGCAGTTTGGTGTTTCAATCCACTTTGGCACATGCCTGTGAAGGTTCTCAGTCAGTCAGGTGAGTTTATCTGGAAGTAGAGTCATGGCAACTGGACTTCTTTTTCTTGAGAGATTGAAACGTTTTGCTGCTCATCCAAACAGCTTCATCAGTCTGAATACAGCTAGTGTGAGTCCTCCATCTTATAGTCAGCTTTGACCTCTTGTCACCCTGGTCTGAAATAGGCTCATAAGATGGACAATAGCCTGAATAGACTTGTTAGGTAGACAATATTCTCAATAGGCTCATTGGGTGGACAAAGGAGCAATGTAGTATAGATATTTCTAGATGACATGCATTCAGTACATATTTCCTTTGGTTCGACTTTCCAGAGCTGCAATGTCCACATAATTTTACACAAATCATCATTAGACAGAATCATTTTACAGCCACATGGCTGAAGATGATTAACAGATGGGCATAATGTCTTGCACACTCCAATGTACATGTGACTGAGTGGGTGAAAAATGGTTGTGTAGTTCCACATATTAGGCACAGATTTTTACAGCAGAATTTTCCCCCCAGCATTGCCTCCATTTAGAAACACGCTACACAAAATGTCTAAGAAAGTGCCTACAGTTTCTATACACCAGAATGGCACAGGCAAAGCTTAAAAAGAATGAGAAGGAACTAAATATACAGATCAGTGACCTAGCACTAGGAGAGATAAAGAGATAACTAGATATAGAAGAGTGCCAGGAGCTAAAGGAACAAGACACACCAGGTAGAAAACCTTTCTACAGATAAGATAAATTAAATCACAAAGAAAGAACCATGAAAACAAACCTGGCAATCCTTCTAATAGATTTTAACAGGTCAGTTCACAACAAGAGGTCTAATAGGACATTCTTTGAGATAACACACAAAAGACAAACAAAACAATGGTGGTGGGGGCAGTGCTGCCTGTGGTTTCTTTCTGCCAGCTCTGGGGCAATATTGTAGCAGTTATTTCAGTTTTGTTCTGCCACCCGCAGCTTAAAATGGAAATGGCAAAAGGAGAAAGCATGCATAGTCTGTGATCATCAGGTACAATGCATTGAGAAGCCCACACCAGTGACCTGTTGTAGTTAATGTGAGCTGAATGATAAGGCTGGATAATTAGCACCCCGTGTCCTTTTTGTTAAATCAGCTGGACTGCTGGAATAGCTCAGCGGTTGGAAGTTTGATTCCCACTGTGACTCCTTGACAGGGGCTAGATCCTATGATCTATACGGTCCCATCTAGAGATGGGCATGAAACGAGCAATTTTTCGTTTTCATTTTCATTTTTTCAGTTTGTTACGTAACGAAACAAAAAACTAATTTTGTCTCCAAAATGAAACGAAACGAACCAAAACAATAGAAATTTTGTCATGCGTTTCGTTTTCGTTGTGGCAAATACATTGAACTGTAATGAATACTAACAAAACAGCAATTTTTCGTTTTCATTTTCATTTTTTCATTTCGTTAGGTAACGAAACAAAAACGAAAATTTTTGCAAAAATTTCACGAAAAACGAAAACGAACAGAAACGGACCTCCTAAACGACAAACGACAAACGAAACACCATTTTTGAGTCGTGCCCATCTCTAGTCCCATCCAGTTATGCAGTTCTAAGATTATTAAGAGTGACAAAGAGAAACACAATTGCAAAAACAGACCACAGGCGATACGTTTATAGTCCACTAATTAAAAAAAAAAGAACATTGCAAGCTTTTGAGTGTAAATCACTCTTCTTCAAAGCAGGTCCCAGAAGTTCACACATGGTAAAAGATCTGCCTTTACCAGGAGGTTACTTTTAAAGTCCTTGGTTAGATGATGTTCTCAAAGTTCATGGCTAGATGATGTTGCAGCCAGGGAAGAAGTCTTGTTAGAGGCAGGACGTTGGAGAGCAGTTGTAAAAGCTACTGAAGCATTGGATTTCCACACCCCATGCTTCAACAAAGGAACATGGTCCAAACATTGCCCCTTCTCCCTCACCCATCTCCATATGGCTCTGTGAGACATACATATCCCTGTTGTCCAGAGATGGGCGGGGAGAAAAGAGTTGATGCAGGGGACCCACATGCTTCATTCTGGGATTGGGGTAAAAGTTAGTAAATTCACTACTGGTTTGCCAATTGGGACCAAATTGAATGAAAGTGATATTACCTAGTGGTTGCATTCTTGCCCTTTGGTGTTGAGAGTCTCTCTGCCTCATTCTAGGTCCGTGGAACTCTCAACACCAAAGGGCAAGACTGCAACCACTAGGTAATACCACTTTAATTTAATTTGGTTCCAATTGGCAAACCTAGAGGATTTACTAAATTTTACCACGATCCCAGTACCATGTTTGAACTTCTGGGCCCTGCTTTGAAGAAAAGTGATTTCACTTGAAATCTTGCAATGTTCTTTTTTTATTATTATTAGTGGCCTATAAAGGTATCGCCTGCAACCTATTTTTGCAATTGTGTTTTGTGATGGCCACGCTGCTCAAACCCCTTTTTGCTTTTAAAGAAAAACACATTGAATGGAGATTTCATTTGCCTTGTTTATGTATGCTCTGGGCATGTAAAGTTGATGTCATTTATACTAGTATGGTAAAATAACAAAGCACATTGTTTTCCTTCTTGTTAGGAGATGGTAAGATTTTTTTTTCTCCTAGAAATAATTTGCACATGCGCAAGACTGAAACTTAATTATTTTGGTAAAATCTACATGATTGGAGTATGTACTGAATCCTACTTCTTGCACGAATTTGAAAATACAGTAGTCCTTGATGGGTTATTTTCTATATTTTAGATCAACCAAGCTGTCCTTCAGTGTTTTCAGGGGAAAGTCATTAGTTTTGTGTTGTCAAAAGAAAACTAAAAGCTTTTATTGTTCTTCTCTCATGCTCAAGGTTGGGATCTCTAACAAGACTTGGAAAATTCTTATCTGGCTGTCTTGTCATAGCAAAATCTCATCGCAGAATAAATGTGGGATATTGTGCTTCTATAGCCATGTTTCAAAAAGCCAAGGCATCACACAATATTGCTGTATCATATTGTGCCTCCGTTGTCAGCAGGAAAAAGGATGCCAAGTTTCACATAGCTTGAATGTTCAAAATGACAATACCGATGGCAACAATCAAGATGGTCCTACAGAATAGCCTTGATTGCTCATTACCATTCACCATCTTCGAAAAACAGCCCTGATAATTCTTTTGTGTTTGGGTGAGAAGTGTTGAACTGATCAAAAAAAGGAGTCTGATTCTGAGATTTTCCCTTCTGTGGGAAATGTTGTGTTTCTTGAAAAGACTCAGGACAGAGTAGATACTATTCATCTTTCTTACCTGCCTAGAAGGTGGATAACATTGCCTTGTAGGTGGAAAAACATTTCCCCAGCTTTCTGCACTAACCTCATTGAAAGGAGTGGTGACTGTTCAGTCTTCTGAATCAAGAACTCATTTGTTCACGGCCAAGGAAGATGTTTAACTCCTTGATTTTATTTCCTTGCAAGAATACTGTTGTTTCTAATACTGAATATTTACAGTAGTGAAAAAGAAAACACATAATGACTGTAAGGTTATTTTATGAGTGGAATTTCAACTACCTAAAAGAGTAAGGAAGAGTCAAGGGTGAATTTGGCAGGGTGAGTGGTGGGAATCTGTGTAATCCCATAGTAGATAGAAAATACTCTCTGAAGTGGTTTACCATTCCCTTCTTCTGGGGGCACCCTAGGAGTGTGTGGCTTGCCCAAGGCCACCCAAGTTTGTACTCTTCTAAAAAGTGGGAAATCAAACATCCAGATATCTAGTCTGTGGAGCTAGCAAGTGTTTTACCAAACATTATTCACACGTGGTGGCCAGTTGTGCTGCAGAGATAGGGGGTGGGGTGGGAAGCCATCTCATATTTCATTCAGAAAGTATACAGTGGGCGGCTTGTATAACATAAAATCTGTGCAACATAAAAAAATTCCAGAAATAGGGGAAATTTGCTTAACAGAATCTCCTATGGGGTGAATCCGTACAACATAAAAATGGTTGCAATTAGGGATTACTCCATTTTCAATGCATTCCTATGGGGAATTTGTATAAAGGAAAATTTGCTTAACAGAATTTCATTTGGAACGAATTAATTCCTTTATACAAGGTACCACTGTATTTCACATTAACTTCATTCATAGGAAAGCTTATAGGTTTATAAATAAAATATAAAATCCTGTCAGATCAATAAATGGAGTTGTAAAATGTGAACTTTTTAAGAGATACATTCATTAAACAGCTATTAATATCCTACAGCCCCAGGGGTTTTATGGCACATTCTTCTGCAGACTTTCCACACTAAGAACACATTCTTTTATCAGATCAACTTTGTAGAGCTTTTCCTCCTTTAGGCATAAGAAACAATTATTATTTTTTAAAAAAAAAGTCTATTCCATTTCCAGTAATACATTTATGAGGACTTTGGTTTATTCCTACATACATTGGCCCCAATCCTCTTGCTTAGTTATGCTAGCATACTAGAGGCAGCATATCTTTTAAGCCTCCATAATTGATGGCCAAAGTTTCCCCTCAAGGTGCCAGGATCTTTATCTGCACTCATGAACCTGCTGGCATGCTAGCTATTGGGGTCCTTGAGAGGAAGCTTTCTCCAAGAGAAGCAGGAGACTCCTGCCTTTCACAGGTAGCAATCAGACCTTGCCAGGAAGCAAATGGTAGGCTTTGGGTGACTGGAGGTTGTTACTGAGCATGTTGTTCTCTCGGCTGATAGACTTGAGACCTTGGCTGCCCAGCAACTGGAGGTAGCAGAAAAATACCGTATATACTCGAGTATAAGTCGACCCGAGTATAAATTGAGGCCCCTAATTTCACCCCCCAAAACTGGGGAAATGTACTGACTCGAGTATAAACCTAGGGTGGGAAATGCAGCAGGGCCTGGCAGCTCTTCCTTTGTGAGCTGGGGGGGGGGGCAATGTGTGATGTTGAAAATGATTTTTAGCCACTGATGCAAGTGCTTGGATCAGTGGCTAAAAGTCATTTTAAACATCGTATGCCACTCCCCTGTGATGCAGAGGGGGGTCATGAGAAGTGTCATACAATGTTTAAAATGACTTTTAGCCACTGATGACTTGCCTCATTGGCTAAAAGTATGGACCCGAATATAAGCTGAGGGCCCCTTTTTTCAGCCCAAAATTAGGGCTGGAAAACTAGGCTTATACTTGAGTATATACAGTAAGCAATGCTGGATATAGCAGAAAAATAAACAATGCTGGATGTAGCATTGCTTATTTTTGATCATAGACCTAGCAGGCTTTGCTGTGTTTGCCTCATTCAGAAAATGCCCCACTTCAAATACCTTTTTGATTAAAAGTTGTAAATGCATCTTAATTTATTGGTAACAATAGCTGATCCCAGCTACACCCTGGTATTTGGTTATCTCTCAAAAAAGTGATGTTTCATGTATTAATCAGGAGCTACTGGCAACCAAAGTCCTCTCCTTAAAAATATATATCCCGTTAAAACTCAATGGGGGTTACTTTCACACATGTCGGTTTACTATTTACTAAATCAATCTCTTTAAGGAAAGGCCGGTAATTAATGTAAATATTTTTAAGGTATTGGCCTGAGGGAGCCGAGCTGCTTTTTAGGATGGCAGCAGTAGCAACAGGAATAGTGGGAAGGAGGGACAGAAGTGTCTGGGGTGCCTTTCTCAATTTTTTTTTAAAAAAAATAAAATAAAATATTTTTGAGATGACTCCGTGACTCAAAAATTGCAAAATAATTCATGGATTCATGACCTTTGATGAACAGGAATCAATGAATTTGTGATCGTTGATGAATTTTCCAAATCTTTTTTTTCCTTTGCACCAATCTCTATTAAGGAAGTGGAGGGGGTGGATTTCCCCTGTGAATATTCTTAGGCTGTTTGCTCCACTCTAGTTATAGATTCAAGGTTGTCCGCCTTGTAAACAACCTTGAGTCAGTGGCCCACATGCTTCTGGGTGTGATGCACAGCCATAACAGCAACCTTAGGAAAGACTGTAACAGACACTCAGAAAGTGAACTTAAGAAAAAAGGCAGAGGTGTTTCAAGGCTACCATCTACTCCTTCCAGCAACTTCCTAAATGCTAATGTTCAGCTAGAATGTTAAAGGTTAAGCTGATTGCCCTGTCCAAAAGGACAACAGAAAGAAAGACAATTATCAGATAATAACTGGACAAAAGGAAAAACCTTCACGTCCTTAAGAAGCCAATTCAATTTTTCTTTCTTATCTTGCTGGCATTTATGCAGCAGTGAAGGAAGAATCAAATGGGAACGCTTCATCTGGAGTAATTTGACTCCTATGATTCAGAATGTAAAATAAAATTAAAATTGCATTACTATTTTTTTTTTTTTGCAAAGCAGAAGGGCAAAGAAAGGATATAGTAACTGAATTAATAATATTACTAATGAAAGATAGTATTTATTGCTTTTGAGGAACCCGTCTTACCAAGACCACAGTTTCTTTAGACCTGAAGGAGGGTATCTGAACTCGGGTCTACCATCCTAGCTCCCATGCCTCTTTTTTTATGTCTTCCTGACCTCAAAACTCCACAGGACAGCAAAAGGAGATAGAGATGGGTATGGGAGGAAATGGATATAAGACCTCCGAGTCTCCCAGTCTAGAATATATAGCCGAAGAGCTGTTCTTAATACCACCTTCCCATTGCTTAAACACTCACAGACAAAAAAAAAAGGGGGGGGGAGAATGGCACATAAGGTCTTTCTGCTGCTCTGGTGGAAGCCTGGTAGGGGTTAGGTAATGTCAGGGCACTTGTGACTACAAGAGCACACTAGCATCATAATAGGATTCCCATGTCCATCTACAGTAGTGAATATATGTTAGAAGAGAAAGATTGGAGTAAATGGTGCATGAAGCTAAAGAGGCACCATTGCAGTCCAATCAACATAGGGGAAGTGGCTGAGAGATAGCATAATACAGAACGGCTGTATTCGTGCGCCTGACTTCATTATAAATTGAAAGAATTAATTACAAAAGCTAAATTCCAGGATAGACTTCTCTTTTGATTAGTCTGGTAAACAGATTTTATCAGATAAGGTCTTTGCCCCCCGTCACCCCCACCCCCGATATTTAGCACTCTACATGGAAAACAAGAATCCCTGTGTGTTTGGAAGAACTAACAAGCATATGTGTGCTCCCCCCCAAAAAAAAAATTCTCCAAGATTCAAAATCAGAATGACATTCTTTGTGTGTTTCCATGTGCAAACTATTAAAGCTGCAGCTTCTGGTTTGACCCCAAGGTCCAACTAGGCTAGTGACTTCTCTTGAAGAAAGGCCAGTCCAGATTGAACTGTGCATTGTATTTAATGTATGGAATTGCTATTGCATGCATTTTTTTAATTGAAAGTAACCTTGTGTAGAACAGTCAGGTCTCAAGGTGCTGGTGGCTAAAATTTCAGGGAGCTGCTCTACATCTCTATGTGTCCAGGGAGACCAATTTAAGAGCAAGGAACACTGGAGAAAATTGTTTGATTTTAGTGTGGGAAGTTTTATTGATTCGGCACCTCTTTATACCTAGCTAGTCTCAGATGGCACGATGGCACCTCCTGCACTACCTTTTTCTAATTGCCTGGAAAGCTTCGGCAGAGTATCACAGAAGATAGAGTCAGGAAGGAGAAATTCTGATATTGTGTGATCCCAAGCTGGACCACTCTCAGTTGCAGTATAAAAGAAAATTGTATCTAGCATTTCCCCTTTCTGTTACCAACCATTTATAATAAAATATATATTTACCCATTTAATTAGGGATGGGCAGGAAATGAAAACAGAAATGCTGTTTTGTTGTTTCGTTATGTAATGAAACGAAACAAAACAAGGAAGCAGCATTTCGTTATAGACTAAATAAAACGGTCATTTTCCATTGAAACAAACTGTTTTGTTCCATTGTTTTCAGGCTCCTGCCAAGTTGTCAATGGCTGGACCCCTTTAAACCTGGCCCATTTGGTACCTGTGGGACCCCCTGGTGTTGACTGGGCCAGGTTCAAAGGGCTCCAACCGTTGACAGCTTGGCAGGAGCCCTCAGAAAAGGGTTGAGTTACTGGGTAGGCAGTTTGCACTGCCCTCCACACCATTTTCTGAGAGCTCCTGCCATCTGTCAATGGCTGGAGCCCTTTAAACCTGGCCCAGCTGGTACCTGCCGATGAAGGAGGCACTTCTCCAGCTGCTTCTACTTCTACGAGTGATCAGTCGTGCTGCTGAGCATGAAAGAGGAGAGGGAACGTGCACACAGTTGTTTTAATTGTTTTAATTGTTTTGATTGTGAGCCGCCCGGAGACCTTTGGGTAGTGGGCGGCATACAAGCTATATAAATAAATAAATAAATAATAGGCTCAGTACTTGCTCCCCCATGTGATGCCTCTCTTTGTGCCACACTAACAGTTTCAGGGGGACAAAGAAGCCCAACGTCAGAGCATTCACCCTCATGGAGCCGCCATAATTCAAAGAATACCGTTCATAATTGTGTGTGTGTGTGCACCTTTCTAGTGATTTATGCACAGTGTTTCACAAAACAGTTCTCTCTTAAGTAAGGATGAACCCGTAATTTGTTCCCATTTTACTAGCAAGTAAGTGAGCTCTGCATTAATGAAAGATATACTGTAGCTTAAGCAGTTCAGAGAGCTGTTTTAAGACAAGAGATGTCCTGGAGAAGAAGGGAATCCAGATTATCTTTGTTAGAGATGACTAATGCCCTTTGTACATGACCCCTAAACTCCACCGCAAATGGCTCCTAGCTCCAGAGCTTAAAATTGTTTCCCCACCAGCTCCGGAGTTTACAGATAATTAAGTGCGACCACGCCCACTTAAGCGCGTCCCAGCGCACTTTTCAGGTACCTGCTCTCTGGAGGTGAAAATTCCTGATGCGGATATAACGTAGTGACTGCCCGGCTCTCCTTGCTTCTGTTTGTTCTTTTTTTGCCCCCCGCCCCTTTAAGAGATCTGAATGCAGTGCCGGGATGGCAGAATGGAGGTGAGCAGCATTCCTTTCTTCCTTTTTTTCTCCCTCCCCTCACACAGCCAGCAGCCAGGAGTGCGGAGGGAATGGGAACGCAGGAACAGCGACAAACCGCTAAGATCTCTGGTCCGAATTTAAGTGGCCAGCGGATCTTAGGGGTCGTGTGAAAAGGCTCTAAGACATTCAGTACAGTTCCAGTACTGCAGTGAATTTACAATAATTCACACATTTCTTTATATTCAGGAGGGGATTAATATGAGGTTTATTTGTTTGAAATGAATATTTTGTATAAGTCTGCTATATGGTCTCATGTTGGAATCAGCTTATGGCATCAATAATCAGGCTTTCAAGATAAGTGAGATATTTATGGAGTAGTTTATACCAGTTCCATTCCCCTCTGGTATTTTTCATGGCTGAGCAGTCAAACCCAGGTCTCCTGCAACCCAATCCACTATACCACACTCAGTAAATTAATGGGTATAATATTCATGTACCTTCAAGTCAACTTTACCTTATGGTGATTCTTTCCAGGGGGTTAAGATCATAAGAACATAAGAACATAAGAAGAGCCATGCTGGATCAGGCCAAAGACCCATCTAGTCCAGTTTCCTGTTTCTCTCAGTGGCCCCACCAAATGCGTCTGGGAGCGCACAAAACTAGATATCGGTCTCCTGATACCATTCCTCTGCACCTGGCCATTGAAGTACCCAGATTCTAGATATAGAGTACAGTGGTACCTTGTATAAAGGAATTAATTCGTTCCAAATGAAATTATGTTAAGCAAATTTTCCTTTATACAAATTCCCATAGGAATGCATTGAAAATGGAGTAATCCCATTTTTATGTTGTATGGATTTTCCCCATAGGCAATTATGTTAAGCAAATTTTCCCTATCTTCGGAATTTTTTATGTTGTACAGATTTTATGTTATACAAGCTGTTTGTTATACAAGGGTCCACTGTACTTAGAAGTGGGTTAGTATAGTGCTTTTGCTTCTAAGGACAAGGATAACAAATCTGTATTTAAGTACCTGTTTATTCAACTATGTTAGTGATGAACAAGAGCTGCCACCTTTTTTCCTGTCCAACAGCTTCACATATTTATCACCTGTATGGCAGGTAAATATGATACAGCCCTTTCTCTGCTTGGAAGAATTGTACCTATTAGATTTGGCTGATGTTGATGGGGAAGAGAGAAATTCATTTCAACACAGTTTTACAATATTTACTGTAAATCCTTTGTCCTGATTTGTCCTGAAGATAACTAAACAGGGAAGCCCAGGATTCAGCTGCAGCCACAGGGAACAGGTGTCCAAGAAATTGCAGGGGTTTTTAAATCTCAATAGTTTGGTGACTCAACTTTTAGTTATTCTTTACTATTATCATGGGGGGGGGGTCAGCTGCCTGAACATGTGTTATTGCAAGCCAGTCCTAAGTTTTTTTTAATGTACCTCTGTTATCAGGATATCACCACTGGTTATCCCATTCTACAAGCTGACAGAGAATGCCATTCTAATAAGGAATTTGAACTTAGAGTCGGAAGGCTGCAAATATGTGTTTTGCGCCTTATCAGGAAATAACCTTTCGAATTATGAGAACAGATGAGGTCAGTGCACAGCTATAACAATGTCCTTTGTGCAAAGGCCAGAAAACTAAATTAATTTACCTACATAATGAACATGTTCTTGCCTCCCAAGGTTCAGTGAGCATTATCTGCTCGCGTGGTGTCATGTCCTTGTTTGCCAGCAAAACAAGAAACAGATGTTGAACTGCAGTGTGATTATTCCATTTAGTAGATAGTTGAAACCCATGAAAGTGAAAACACATAATGTATTGTGTTTTTTTTATTTTCCCAACAACTTAACACAGTAGTTCTTCCACCTCCTGCAGTTTTCTGCTAAAATGTCTCAATTTAGTTTCATGCTACATTGTCTCACAAGTGGTGGTGTAGTGGTTAGAAAGTCAGATGGGGATGTGGGAGAGTCAGGTTATAGTGTCCATTGAGACCTGATGTTTTTACCTGGCTCAAGGGGCTCCAGAAAGGGCAAAAACAAAGAAGTGTCTAGTAAACAGAATCCTACTGCATATCCAGAGGTGAAGTCCAAGAGCACTTGGGAATGAATACAACCCACTTACCAGGAAACTAACAGGGAGAGTCCGGAGGGCACGGTTAAGCAGTCCAAAAACATACATAGCAAGAAATTAGCTGCAGGGAGTCAGGCTACACAACAGATAGAGTCTAGGGCAGTGGTGATGAACCTTTGACCCTCCAGATGTTTTGGACCACAACTACCAGAATTCTGAGCCTAGATTGCCAACAGCAAAGGACTGTGGGAGTTGTGATCCAAAACATATGGAGTGCTGGAGTTTCACCACCAGTGGTCCAGGATAAGAGCATGAATTGTCTCCAACAAATCTCTTAGGCCAAACTAAAATTTAGATAGCTGAGTTGCTGATCTCTACCCCAATTTAAACTGTACACATCTGGCCCACTGGCAAGCAAACTCATCTATCAGAACTGCACACACCATGTCCATCTATCTAGGATGAAATGCTTTCTCTCAGGAAGACTTCCTAATCTTGAAAAGACTCTTTTTCTGCCTGAGAAATCATTCAAACTGGTTACTGGGCATATTAACTGAAGGTTTCTGGTTGCACTTGTGCATATACACAATGACATTTTCCTCTGACCAAACAGCCTTCGAGTTTTAGCCTTCTGAGTCCCTGGAAGTTCAGGATTCAAAAGATCTAGCATTTCCTCACCTATGTCAGGGTTGGGTGCGGGGATGTCTGCCTTATCCTCACTGGGGAACTCCTGATATTGTACCTATCCTATATGGGAAGATGGGCATATGTAGATTTCTTTATCCATATATGTTCACTCTTTCCAGGTCTGTTCTAAGCCGGCTCTGTGCAATTTTTTTAAAAGAGAAAACATGCACAGGCTTTGTGCATGTTTTTAAAATGGATGCTTTGATGGACTTGTCAACATCTGTGTACCCTTTCCTTTTTTCTTTACCCCATCCCTCCTTACCCAACTTACCCCTCCCTGCTTTAGCAGAGTGCAGTACAGTCCTGGAAATGCCGCAATTTCTTGCCACATTCCTCTGGGGAGATGCAGATCAGGTAAATCTTTTAAAATAACACCAGCAAAACAAAATATGATGGAGTGAACTTCCCACAGACCTCTTTTTCTGTATGGCATTAAGACATCCTACATAGATTAAAGGACATGTTTTTCCCCTTTGGTATGTGTTAACTGTGCAGCATAAAATGATTTTACACATTTCATTGGGAATGGATATCTTACCTTTTCTGGTAAGATATTGCCTTATATGATATATAAGGTGGGGATGAGGAACCACCACATCCTCCTCCTCATCTGTGACGTCCAGCCCAGACTTTTCAGCACTCTTAATATTTTCTGTATTTGTGTGCATTAACCATCTTTCCATATATTCATGATCACACAAACATCTCTGGTGGCCTCATAAAATACTGACTTGCTTGTGTGATCAAAGTAGATTGATTCTCAAGGTCTATCTGTGCATCAGTTCATCCCTCATTGTTCACTTGCTTCATATTTGATGTCTTCCAGCATTTCTTCCCTCTTTTTCAAGGAAGCTGGTGCAGTGTTTTGCAGATGATACAAACTGTGTCTTACCTCCAGAGAAAGACCTTGCATTCAGGCGATGAAGAAGAGTCATTTTATCTACTGCATCCCATATTTGCAAAGTCTCTGTGTGACCGAAGCTGGCTGGTAAGTGTGGGAGAAGTTACATTAATGCACTTGTGACTGTTCGGCAATTAAAATTGGCTGGCATCCTTAGCAATTGTAGAACATAACTGGCTTCAGGCCATTTCTTTGCTCCAACAATCAATCCATTAAAAGGGGGGCATCCATGTGTGACAAGACATTGTCAACCTTGGGAGGGGGAAAATTATGACCAATGTTTATACTTACAGAAATGAATCTATCTTCTTCCTTTCTTGGATTTCATCAATCACCGGAAACACTCCACTTCTGGGTATAAAGTTATACAGTACTGAATTTTTCTTTGTTCATTGTACATGAGAATAAGGGTTGAGGTAGAACTCTTGACAGGTCTGGGAGAGGTATCTTTTAGCACACTGAACAAGTGACTTGATTCAAGTAATACTCTTTAATTCTTTCCATCCTATTTTTAGGAAAGCACAATATTGAATTAATAATGGTCTTTCCCCCCTCACCCACCATTTCCCCACAACTGCTTCAATGTACCACTCTCCAGGTCTCAGTCTTTGATGGTAACAGGTATAGCTCCTCCTCCTTTACAAGTCACTGCTCAATCTTTTTTTCAGTGTCTTCTAAATTTCTTTCATTACTTCTGTAAAATGCACACCTTGACTTCCTGCAATGACCTCCAGGGCTGATTCCTTTCCAATATCGTTGGCTCTTTCTTCCTACCAGCTGTCAAGTTTTATTTGACTGCTTACTACCATGAGAATGAGGAAAATTCTTT
The DNA here is from genome assembly GCA_037367245.1 of Phrynocephalus guinanensis. Lineage (NCBI taxonomy): Eukaryota > Metazoa > Chordata > Lepidosauria > Squamata > Agamidae > Phrynocephalus > Phrynocephalus guinanensis. The sequence continues at coordinate 99,942,699 of CM074739.1, read as the reverse complement.
TAATCATCTTAGGAATTTGTGGAACTTTGGGTCGGGTTCATTTCCCCCCCATGGACCTGGTTTTACACACACACACACACACACACACAGAGAGAGAGAGAGAGAGAGAGAGAGAGAGAGAGAGAGAGAGAGAGAGAGAGAGAGAGAGAGAGAGAGAGAGTTAAGGTACGTACACTAGAAAGTCTTTAGAAGAAAGTGTTTACTTTAGAACACTGACAAGTGAAGGACATTGCATCTCAGTTTCTCTCATATGCAAAGGATACATGTAGCTTGTGTTTACACCAGAGCTGCAAGTAGGACAGCAAATGCTTTACTCTGAAGTTCCAAATTTGATTACCAAAGAAGACCTTGATCTATACCCATTAAGGGTGTCTGGGAATCACCATCATCATCATCATCATCATCATCATCATCATCATCATCATCATCATCATCATCATCATCATCATCATCATCATCATCATCATCATCATCATCACACAGCAGACAAAATAACTACGCTGGATTTCTTAATACTAATCACTAGTCAAACATTTCTCAAGCGTTTAGTACTATGTGATGTATCAGCGAATTATGCAAGCAGATCCCAGTAAGGTGGCTTTCTGCAGCTGGTGACTTTGTCAACTCCCATTTCTTCTAAATACTTGCTTTGCTCTTTAGGCACTTCACCCAGCGTGCTGATTACCACTGGGACCACCTGTACTGGTTTATGCCAGAGTCTCTGAATTTCAGTTTTCAGATCCTGATTAGAGATGGGCACGAAACAAACAATTTTTCATTTCTGTTTTCATTTTTTCATTTCGTTATGCAATGAAATGACAAACGAATTTTATCTCTAAAATGAAACGAAACAAACAGAAACACCAGAAATTTTGTTGTCTGTTTTGTTTTCATTATGGCAATACATTGAACTGCTTTAAATGCTAAAAAAATCACAAAAAATGAAATAAATGGTAATGAAATGGTAACAAAACAAACGAAAATGAAAATGATTTTTTGCAAAAATTCGCAAAAAATGGAAACGAACTGAAACAGACCCCCTAAACGACTAACGACAAACGAAACACCATTTTTTTTAATTCGTGCCCATCTCTAATCCTGATATTGGGTAATTTTGTATCATTTTCAGAGTTCCCCCCTACTTTCTGTGTATGGAGGAGGGAGGTGGTACATTATGATTCCTGTTCAGTTTTGGATGAAAGGGGAAAAATAATCTGATAGGTATTTTTATTTCTGGGAAATTGCTGCAGAAGAATAGCAAGTGAGCTGATTGCAATTCACCTTCTTCTAAGATTCAAATGAGCAACTATGTAGATATATTCTTGACTAAATTCAGTTTTGCAATTAAGACAAATTTCATAATTAAAGCCAAATGAGGTAGAGCATGATCGTGCAAACAATGTATGAGAATATTCCTAAAAGTTTGTTTCTGCACTCGGCTACCCAGGTTTTGGCAGTGGCCAGGAGTGCTTTGCCCTCCCACCCCGAAATAAAGAGGTAGGATACAAAAAGGTGGGTTAACATGGGCCACACTTTATTCAGATCAAAATAAACTAGAGGAGGCTGAACTAGTGTGAGGCAATGGTTAGGCCTGTGAGGTCACCACTTACCTCCCCAAACTGAGATGCATACAAGTGTGCAAGTCCTATAACCACCCATTCAGGCGATCTAACATACAGATCTCAGGGGCTGGTAAAATGTCCATAATGCCCTCCAAGCACCAGAGCTCCATTTGTTGGTGTCCTTTGGCCCAGAAGGGCTTTCCAGAGGATCCTTCCCCCAATACTGGATCTCCAGATCCACAGTACCTTAGAGTTGGATGGGCTAGAATGATGTTTATGCATGGACTCACTGTGGGCTAGAATGATGTTTATGCATGGACTCACCGACATAATGGCCTCTACTCTACCCACCAGTGTGACCAGAACAGCAGCAACTTGTTTAATGGTTATGTGACCCCCTCAATAAGAACTTTCTAGCCAGACCCCTCAACCAGTATGAGACAGGTGGGGAAAACCCCTTCCCCATTCAGCCAATTTGGAGATGAGGGCAAAAAAATCCTATCCAGCCCCAAAAGGCAACCAGATAAACTTACACTGATTATACGGAGGTTGGGTGGGGTGCAAGCATCAATAGAGGTTTGCAGGGGTGAACTTATAAAGGCCCATCCTTCCCCTTCCTTCAAACAAGATTTTGGAGGAGTGTTGCACTCCTCCGGGAGAGAGGACAAAGCCACCCTGCCCTCCGAAGATGGCTTGGCGGCAGAGCAATATGTTTGCACTGTTAAACTAGTTGATCTGTTGATCAAGCCATGGTGCTAAATGCCTTAGTTATATCTTGGTTGAATTATTGTGGCTGACTTTGGAAACTGTTCAGCAACTCCTGTGGGTCCAAAATGCCACAGGCACAGTGATAACTGGAGACGGTGACAGGGAATATTTAACTTACCTATAACAGGACATGAATAGATTTTTTTTTGAAAGTAATAATTTTTATTTGGCTTTTTACTTGATTTCTTTTAGTATTGAAAGCTGTTGCATCCTTGAGAAAGACAGCTTTCAAATATTTTAAATAAATGAAATTAATACTATCAGAAAATGGGACAGTAGCTTTTTCTGGTCATACTAACTTCATCCACTTAGCTAGATGTAGAGTCATAGCAACTGGACTTTTCTTGAGAGTTCAAAATGTTCCACTACTTATTCAAGCAGCTTCATCAGTCTTGGATAGGTATAGACACCTTACGAAAAATGACACACTGTTTCATCACTTTGTAAGCTTACGAAACCTTATGAAACAAAACAAAACAAAACAGCAAACAATGTGTCATCAAGAAATGACATGAAACACCATTTTTTGTTTCAGAAATGAAACAATTCATCCTAGCCTCTTGATCCATCCATCTTGAAAACAGGATGTTTATTTTTAAACTAATTGATTTGTTTTCCTTTCTTCCCACACCTCAGCTGTTGAGCTGTTGAGCTGTTGAGTTTATCTCCGATCTTGATCTGCCTGAATCTAGCCAGGAGCTGAGCTGTTCCCTTGGCTGTCTACAAGTTGATTTAAACTGTTTGTTTTCCTTTCCTTTTTAAGTAGGGTTGTGGAGGTTATTCTTTAAAATATTTTCTTCCCTGTTTATCTCCCTGATCTCTCTGTGCAGCAGCTTTTTAATAGAATTCTAGCTTGTTTACAGAGAGTTCTTTGCATGAAAGCAAACTGTTTGGAAGGCTTGAGGGTCTTTGGTTTAGGGTAGTGGGCTCCCTGATCAATTAAAAAAAAGGAAAGCTTCCCATTATTTATAGCCTTACAAAGCATTTCATTACATAAGAAATATATTTTAAAAATATCCATTATTAACAAAATGAAATGAAATGAAAACTGAAATGAAATGAAACGAAATGAAACACTATATTTAAATTTCGTGCCCATACCTAATCTTGGATGAGGCGTGAACCATTTCAATCTCTCAAGAAAGGAAATCCAGTTGCCATGACTCAACTTCCAAATAACTTCACCTGGATGACTGAGAATCTTCACAGATTCATCCACTTAGCAATGCTACTCAGTTTGGCTCCTATGGGCTTTAAAAATATGTAGCATGCCACTTAAATTTAACCTCCAAATTCACTAATTTAAAAACTGCTATGATTCTCTTTATTATTGTATCTCTTAACTTTTGTTCTCCCCATTCCAAGGAACTTTTGTATTTTGTTTAAGGTGGCAGATAGATCCAGGTAACTGCAGATTTTAGGAATAGGGTAATCAACTCTTTCATGTTTCTACATGTCAGCTAGAATCCTGCCACCTGTCTCACCCTTATTAAAGTATGTCTGGTACATTCACTCCTACTCCTGAACATAGGTTTTGGAAATGAAATATTAAAGTAAGATTTTTGTTCTCGTCATTCCATTTTTACTGAACTTCCAGCCTGATGAAGTAGCTTGGAGACGTCAAATGCTTGCTCAATATTTTTGATAGTGAAAATGACAGTCTTGTGTCACCTTAAAGGCTAAAATGTCATAGATTATAGCTGTTTTTCTCAGATTCATGCACCAGTACCATGCTGTGTGGCTTGCCTTGTGCAATGGGAGCGATGTCATTGTCAGTGGGAGATTCTTGCAAGATAAAGAGTTCTTTATTATTATTATTATTATTATTTTGAGGTATACATGACTTATCTGCAATGAGACAAAGTTATGTCGACCTTACAACTGATAAAAGAGGTCCGTTGCTTACGGCAATCTCTTATTGTTGATTTTGTCATGTTTAGGAAGGTCTACTTGAACATGTGAAATTACCAGAAAATAAATCTCATTTTTTTAAAAAAAACAAGGGGTACATTTGGGGCTTTGCATGTTGAAACCAGCATTTTCAATTGTTCCTGGAACCTCATGGGCAGCCAGTGGAGCTGCTGTAACAAGGGTGTTACAGTATGTAATTCCCTATAACTAGTCACAGTCAGCAATCTAGCTGCTGCTTTTTCCCCTGAGACTTTCCACCAGTAGTCCCACATAGAACATGTTACAGTAATCCATCCGAAAAGTGACTAGGGTGTGTGTCATCGTGGCCAGAGCAGATCTCTCAAGAAATGGATGTAACTTCTGGACTAGTTTTAATTGTGCAATTGCACCTCTGTCCAATGCTGAGACTTGGGCATATAGGTTCAAGGATGAATCCAGGAGCACACCTCCCCCCCCCACCAGGCTATGCACCTCTTTTTCAGTGGGAGAGTAATCCCATCCAGTACAGGCTCCAACCCTATTCCTTAATCTCCATTTTGACTGATCATAAGCACCTCTGCCATGTTTAGATTCAGTTTCAATTTATTCACCTTCATCCACTCCATTACTGTTATCAAACACTGATCAAAATAGATAATGATAACATCAGATAATGGTCTGCCCAAGACAATGGAAATACAAAAAGTTTCTCTTCACCAAAATTACCATCATCTACAATTGAGCAGAAGACCCAGTTTAAAGTCTGGCCAATGGCATGGGTTGGGGCAGACACCAGACCCATGGAGGTCATGAGGTCTTCAGGCACCCCTGATTGTATTGCCTCAGCATGGATGTTAAAGTCTGCCAGCATGATGAGATGAGAGGACTCCAGCACCATCCTTGATACCAACTCAGTTATCTGAGAAAGAGGGGTTGTCATGCCATAGGGTAAGTACTGTACCAAGAGAATCCCCATGTTTTCCTGGGCTCCTAGAAGGCCTAAATAGAGTCAAACATAACATATCTCTAGAAGCCAAGATCACCAAACAAAAACTGTCATACTTCAGTCCTTTTATGTGAGCCGACTCACTTAAAAAGACAATTATGCTGGAATTGATCAGTGGAAAAAGAAGGAGGGGCCTCCCAAGTCCTGACTGGCTTGAAACAATCAGAAGGGACATCAGAATGACTTTGATGAAAATAAAAGAAGCTGTAAGAAATAGAAAGGCATAGAGAGCATTGATCCGGAAAGTGACTGGGAGCTGGATATGAGTGAATGGATAGAAATTAGTTAGTTCATACAAACATAATGAAAAAAATATGTTGATGTTGCAGACCTCTGGAGCTGGACACGAACATATGAAATATGTAATCAATAAATAAATATTGATTAACCAAAGAAAAGGTATCATTATGACAGTTATAGTATCTATTTACCTGTATCTTCTTGAGTGTGTTTTCCCCTTGGGTGTTTGAACCAATCCATTGCAATTGTCACTTGTTAGTGGCTTTCACTTGCTGAATTGTTCACAAAATAAACCAATCCAAATGAGATTCTGGGAACTGTGTGTTTCTCTTAATATAAAGACTTTTTCCCTGGGAAAAAAGCAAGCAATCTGCAGTGATTTTTTAGATATACTGAAAGTACCCTGCTGTGACATTAGCTATCAGAAATATGTTTGAGCTATGTATTTTCAGTCCTTTCTGGGGAAAATGTTTCTGGGTCTAAATCAAAGTAAATACCATTTCATTCTCTCTCCTTTTCTTCCTCTTTGTGTCAGCCTCTTGGACGGACTTCCTTGAAAGAACTTCATATCTGAAAGATGTCACATGTTTCATTGACAGGCAGCTATTCAGGGAGTGGCAGACAGCCAATAAATCACTCAGGGCCTTTTCACACGACCCCTAAGATCCGCTGGTCCCTTAAATTCGGACCAAAGATCTTAGGGGTTCGTTGCTCTTCCTTCCTCCCCACCAGAGAAAGAGGGGGGAAAATGCAGCTCACCTGGAGGAACTTCCCGGAGCTCTGTTTCTCTTCCGTTTCTCTTCTGCTTGCTTTTTTTCCTCCCACCTCTTCTCTTAAAGGGGCAGGAGGCAAAAAAAAAACACAAGCAGAAGCCAGGAGAGCCCCACACTGACGAGATTAAATCCGGACCTGGGGATTTTCACCCACCTCAAGCAGGTACAAGAAAGTGCAGCTGGGTCGCGCTTAGGTAGGCGGGGTCACACTTAATTGTCTGCAAAGTCCGGAGCTGGTGGGAAAACACTTGTAAGGTCCGGACCTTGCAGCCATTTCCTGCGGAGCTTAGGGGTCGTGTATAAAGGCTCTCAGTGGCATTTCCATGTCCTCCCAGGCGTGTCTTACAAATCTACTGTTTTCTTTCTTCAAACAGTATGATTCAATGTCAAGTGTATGTTCTGTTTTAACTTCTGTGTTTTACTTTGAAACGATGCTCATCTCCTCAAAACAAAACCCAGAAACTAATTTCTTTTATGTGAGTTTGCTGAGGTCAGTTGATTCCCCACAACCACCTCTTTGCCCCCAAACCTAAAAGTAAAGATCTCAGTCCACATTTATAAGGGGACAGAAGTAGGTACCAATCTTGTGTCCCCTTCTCTGACAGGAATTCTCTAGAATGTTTGAGTGAACAGGATTAAGGCACCAGTGTCTTGAAAGATTATTCAAATAGAGAAAGGCATGGGGGTCTCAGTTATAATTCCAAAGCACATTACACTTGTGTGAAAGTCTATGTTTATGATCATCCCAAGTGGTCTATGTGTGTTGGGAAGATAACAGTAAGAGGACACCTAAAATAGTTAAAATAGGGGAAGTGGAGGAAGGTTGAAGGGAGGTTTATTTGGAACGAGGGGATGGTCTGAACAAAGGGAAGTAGGGATGAAAGGTATAAGCTTCTGAATTGGGACACGATGAACTAGCCATCTATAAAATATTCTTTCAAAACAACTAGCATATTTTCCCCTTCAGGGATGTAATTCCTTCAAAGCTCTGTTCCTGATGGATCGTACTTAAAAATGAAGCCCATACTTACTTCCCAGTAACCAAGTTAATTTGCCCCATGAACAGTGCTCCCAGGCGTGTCTTAAAAATCTGTTTTCTTTCTTCAAACAGTATGATTCAATGTCAAGTGTATGTTCTGTTTTAACTTCTGTTTTTACTTTGAAACAATGCTCTTCTCCTCAAAACAAAACCCAGAAACTAATTTCTTTTATGTGAAATTTGCTGAGGGGCTTCAAAGGGGCATTTTCTGAAAGGAGGCCCACTTTGTAGGTGTATAATGTGGATATCTAAAACCCAATCTTCACCAGTCTTTGAGTGATTGTATTTTCAGGGGAAGCTTATCTGCTATTTTGGTTTCTCTAGGTGCCTCGGAGCCCCTCTTTGGGTGCCCATACCTCAGACATCCAGAACCCAAACTTTATCAATCTTTCGGGGCTTGTAGAAGGTTATGGGAAGCAACCCTACAATTTTGTTGTCTTTAGGTTCCTGGGGGAGCATTATATTAAAGTAAAAATCAAATTTAAAAAATGGTTCATTGATTCACTGAATTGTCCAGGAAAAAATATATAAATTCACTATTTGCAATTTGTTGACCTTAATGAGTCATGAATCCAAATAAATCACACTTTTTCAGATTCATGTGAACCCAAAGATTATTATAAAATACACATGGTAGTCCATCATTTGTTTCCTCCACCAGCAGTATTATTTATTATCTTATTTTCAGAGTTTCCTGACATTGTTTATAACATCAAGGATAATGTGTATTGAAGAGCATAAAAAGAGGGTATTGTGAATAAAAAGGGATGTGGATAGTCTTTTACTGGTTTGTTTTCCCAAAAAAGAAAAAACAAACAAACAGAAAAGGATAGAAAGGAGTTGAAGGTACAGGAAAATATAAATTCCTGAATTGGCTTCAGGATTTAAAAAGGTTCATTTGGAAAGTTACTTTGGGTAACTGCCATTTTCTTTTTGCAGATTAACAAGGAAAAGCTATCAGAATTTTATTTATTTAGTTATTTTAGAGTATTTTTACCCCACCTTTCTCCTTGGAAAAAGGACCCAAGGTAGCTTTCATAAGGAGGGATAATATACAGTCCAGTACAATTAAGACATGTTCAAGTATTTGAAAACAAGGAATTGAGGGACATCTCACAGTATTAATAGACAAACATTACATTGAAGCAACATGGTTATAAGTAGTCATAAACACAAAAGTCTATGTGAACCCAAAGATTAATATAAAATACACATGGTAGTCCATCATTTAGGGAAAGCTTGCCTGAAGAGAACAGTCTTTGCCTGTTTTCGGAAGGACAACAGAGATGAGGAAGTCCTGGCCTCTAGTGGGAGGGAGTTCCAGAGTCTGGGCACAGCAGTTGAGAAAGCCCTCTCATGGGTTCCCAGAAGACATAGAGCACATTACAGTAGTCCAGCCAAGATGTCACTAGGGCATGGGTCACCGTGGCCAGAGCTGGTTTCTCAATAAAGGGGCGTAACTTGTGTACTAGCCTTAATTGTACAAATGTGTTTCTGGCCACAGCCGTGACCTGGGCATTGAAGCTCAAGGTTGAGTCCAACAGCACCCCCAAGCTGTGTACCTGATCTTTCAATTGGAGGGTAACCCCATCCAGTACAGGCTGTATCCCTATCCCTTGTTCTCTCTTTCAACTGACCAGGATCACCTCTGTCTTTTCTGGGTTTAATTTCATTTTGTTCATCCTCATCCAGTTCATCACTGTAGCTAAACACTCATGTAAAGTTGAGATAGTAGCTCCCTTACAGTCCAGAGGTGATGAGAGTTAGAGCTGGGTATCATCGACATACTGGTGGCACCTAACCCCAAAAGACCTGATAATCTCCCCCAGTGGTTACATATAGACGTAAAATAACATAGGAGACAGAACAGAACCCTGGGGAACTCCGCAGATCAGCGGCTGTGGTGTCGAACATGAATCACTTATGTTCTATCCTGCAGGAAGGACCGGAGACACTTTAATGCAATATTTCTGATTCCCATTTCAGAGAGGCGAGTCAGGAGGATGCCATGGTCTATAGTGTCAAAAGCAGCTGAGAGGTCTAGCAAAACCAAAAGGGACACAGATCCTATATCAATTTCCCTGAGTAAGTCATCTACCAATGCAACCAGTGCCATCTCAGTCCCATAGCCAGGCCTGAAGCCAGATTGAAATAGATCCAGGTAGTTTATCTCATCCAGAAACCTCTGGAGCTATGAGGCCATAAACCACTCAAGGACTTTCCCTAAGAATGGGATATTCAATACCGGTTGGTAATTGTTTAGTATCCTTGGGTCTAAGGAGGGCTTTTTAAACTTTTAAGCTTCTAGGGGTTATGCGGTCAATGGCTTTACTCATTTCCCCATTCCAGAGTTCAACGAAGGATTCAATAGAATCACCAATCGGAGTGATGGGGTGATTCTGTTTTTTTAACCCAAGGGGAGTTAAAAAACCATCTGGATTCATCAACCTTCTGGGACATATTGCTTTTGTCTGACTTTCCCCCCTGGCCAGGCTGTGAGTTACAGCAAGCCTAAAGTATACCATATAATGGTCTGTCCAGGACAACAGGACTACAGAAAGCTCCTTTATGTCCCCACTGCCCATATCAGGGCAGAAGACCAGGTCTAAAGTGTGGCCTGCCAGATGGGTTGATGAACGAGATACCATTTGGGCCAGACCTATTGTTGACACGGAGGTCATGAAGTCTTCAGACACCCCTGACAGAGCTGCTTCAGCATGGATAGTAATGTCCCCCAGAACGATGAGCCAAGAGGACTCCAACATCAGCTCATTTATCAGTTCAGTAAGCTGAGGTAGAGAAGTTGTTGTGTCATGGGGAGTGTGATACACCAAGAGAATTCCTATCTTGTCCCTGGCTCCTACTTTTAAGTACATGCATTCAAAACCAGGAAACTGGGGAACATGGCATCTAGCAGAGGGATGGAGTTGTGGTAGACTATTGCCACTCCACCACCCCACCACCCCTGGTCTGGCCTGTTGTGCCACAGAGAAACCTGGAGGACAGAGCTGAGTGAGACTGACACCTCCAGCCTCATCCAGCCAAGTCTTTGTGATGCAAGTGAGATCAGCACGTTCTTGAAGGATCAGGTCCTGAATGATTGTTGATTTCCCATTCACTGATCTTGCATTTGCTAGAAAGGTTTTCAGTCCAGGGATCCTGTATGTAACTTGGGAGCTATCAATACCCTGTAATCCTTCCTTCTTCTGTAGTGCTGAGGAACATTAAGAGGTCTATGTCTTCCATTACCCAAAACAGTAACAATAGGTTTTCCTACATTGCCTTGCATGTTGTTTTACTCTGGAATTTGAGCAATATCTGTGGTGCCAAGTGCGGCGCCAAGTGCGCACTTTGCATCACACTTAGCGCATGCCAGAGGTGCAGCCTCTGGCTGTCCTCACAACTTCATGGGCCCAGTAATTACCTGTGGAAAGAGGGGGGAGGAGACGAGAGCCTGATTGCTTCTCTCTCTGGTTTCAGCTGCTAGCGATGTAAGCTTTGGTTTTATTTTTTCAGTGAGCTTCTCTGTGTCCCATCATGCTGATTCTCAATGAGTTCCCTTCCCTCTGTCCCAACATTCTGCAGCATGTTGTCTCTCACTGACATACAAGTACACAGAGACACACTGTTATTGTCAAGTCATTATGTCTCTCTTCACAGGATAATAAGCAAAATCACAGCAGCAAGAAGATGTGCATATTCCCAGATATATCAGTAACAGAACGAACAACAGCAATAAAAATTAGACATTCCAGAAATTAGTTTTTAAGATATGTGAGAAATTTAAAGGGTGTTTTTACCATTACCAACACTCCTCAGTGAACTTCCATGGCCAAGTAGAGATTTAAACCCAAGTCTCCTGAGTCCTGGCCCAACATTATTGACTAGACTAGACTAGTTCTTTATTACAATAGCTAGAACTCTCCCAAATGTCTGTGAAGATTCTCAGTCATCCAGGTGAGGTTATCTGGATTTCTTTTCTTGAGATATCTAAATGTTTCGCTACTCATCCAAGCAGCTTCATCAGTCTGAGGAAAGTTCGTGGCAAGTCCTCCAATGTATAGTTCAGGCCATTGTCCAACTTATGAGCCTATTCAGACCTGGGTATTGTGAAATTGAGGTGAAACTATAAGAACATAAGAACATAAGAAGAGCCATGCTGGATCAGGCCAAAGGCCCATCTAGTCCAGTTTCTTGTATCTCACAGTGGCCCCACCAAATGTGTCTGGGAGGGCACGAGACTAGATATCTGACTAGATAAATTGGAGGACTTACCACTAACTTTCCTCAGACTGATGAAGCTACTTGGAGTAGTAAAACGTTTCAGTCTCTCAAGAAAAGAAGTCCATTTGCCATGATGACTCAACTTCCAAATAATGTTCCAAAATGTGATTCACACACAGGAAGCACTGTAGAACATTGGAAGCAATAGCTTAAGGATACATGGGCAGTGTTAAACTGGCCATATCTGGACGAAGATGTTTTCAGCAAACATTTCATAAGACAGAGACAATTTAATTTGGGGTGAGGAAGCTGAAACTCTCCAGATATTATTGGACCCCAACTTCCATCAGCCTCTGGTAGCATAACCAATGGCCTGGGATGACTGGATCTGAAATCTACCATACAATCTAAAAGACCAAGTTTTCTCACCCATACCCTATTGAAATCCATCAAGCCATGCCATGCCATTCCAGGCTGCTGTGGCAGGTATGGATATGAAAACAGTGGCTGATTGTTTTCAAGTAGCATAAAAATTGACTTTGGGTGAATGGGATAGGGGAGTGAAGTAAAAGTGAGTCCCACCAAATGCATATTCATTAGTTCTAGTGCTATTTAAAAGAGATTTGCTGCAGAACAGTCAAGGAACAGAAGTTATATATGAATGCCTACATGACCTAGGCAACTCCATCTATTTCATTAGTACCAAATTAAAATCTACAGTATGTAGTGGTATTCAGTAAGGGCCATGTGGGGATGGGTGAGAAATTTGTTGTGTTGACACTTTAATGTTGGTCTAATTCACACTACCATTCACCCAATTCAAATGAATTATTATGCATTTCACACAGTGGGACTATCCAATTCACACTTCACAGAGCTGAACTTAGAGCTAAATACAACTGCAAAATGGAAGCCAAGCTTGCAGAATGGTTTGCACAAGTGTTCCAGAAATTGGCATTCTTTTCCCCAAGTGTGTATAAACAAGCATTGCTCAGTTGGGAGAATGTATATTTGGTGCAGAGGGACACAAACATCAGTTTGGAGGTTCATCCCCATTGGTGCTCATCGCACAAGTGCTGTGTGTTCTCATCTCCTGGCACTCCAGCTGAATCCCCCCACTCCCCAGCTGGTGTGCAATAATCTCCTCCTCCTCCCCCTCTTCAGCTGTTTAATCAGCCTCCTCCCTTCCCAACTCCTTGATAGATCACCCACTCTGAGGCAGGACAGGCAATCCTGTGTTCCTGCCAGGAACAGACCAAAGAGCTGAAGATTCACTTTACTACAGCGAGTGCAGCTGGTTGAGATGACCTCTGCCCCTTGGTCCCTCAATTGTGGGGTGCCACAGGGGTTAGTCATCTCTCCCATGATATTCAACATTTATATGAGGTCATAAGGGAGTATGGAGCTTCGTTGCACCAATATGTGGATGACACACAGCTCTATATCTCCATTCCATCTTCTGCAGTGGATGCCATTCCATTTGTTGAGTGCTGCTTGTCAGCCATATTGAACTGGATGTGGGCTAATAGGCTGAGTTTGAACCAGGGAAAGATGGAGAGCCTGCTTGTGGAGACCCCTGGGGTCTGTGGTTTGGGGATCTCCCTCACTTTTGGGAGGCATGACTCATTCCATGAAGGATGGGGTCCACAGTTTGGATGTCCTGTCAGACCCAGGGCTTACCATGGAAACCCAGGTGGTGTCAGTGGTCTGTCCTGCTCATTATCAACCATGGAAGATTGCCCAGCTGTGGGCCCTCCTTGACGTCAGGGTGATAACTGTGTTGGTTCATGTGCTTGTAATCTCAATAACAGACTACTGTAGTCCTCTCTAAGGGGGCTGCCCTTGAGGTTAATGTGGAGATTGCAGCTAGTGCAGAATAAAGCTGCCAGTTTATTAATGGGGTGAAAAAGGCACCATCATATTACCCCCATGCTGGCATCTGTGCACTGGCTGCTGATACGCTACCACATTGACTTCAAGATGTTGATGTTAACATACAAGGCCCTAAATGGTTTGGGACCTCAGTGTCTGACAGAACAGCTCCTCCTATGAATTGCCCGGATCACCCATGCTAGCCAGGCAGGACATTTGGGGGTTCCAACCCTGAAGAAGGCCGTCAAAGCTGTAACACGGAGTAGGGCCTTCTTAGTAGTTGCTCCCCAGTTGTGGAATCGCCTGCCACCAGAAATTTGCCAGGCACCCTTGCTTCAAAACTTTAAAAAAACTTTTGAAGACTTGGTTTTACACAATGGCCTTTCCTGACCTCTCAAACATCTAGCAAGATGCTATTCTTTTTACCATCTATCTCCTTTTTTGTTTGTTTGTTTCTTATTTGATCAATTACCTGCCTATTTTTACGTTTATTTTAGTTTTATTTTAGTTTATTGTTGTTGATTTATGTAGTTATATTTTGCTTATATTATGTTGCTTTCATGTTGGTTATTTAAATGTGTTATTATTTGCTATATTACGATTAGAGATGGGCACGAATTAAAAAAATGCATTTTGTTTGTCATTTGTCGTTTGGAGGGTCCGTTTTGGTTCGTTTCTGTTTTTCACGAATTTTTTGAAAAAATTCATTTTCATTTTCGTTCGTTTCATTACCATTTCATTACTATTTATTTCATTTTTTGTGGTTTTTTAAAGAATTTTAAGCAATTCACTCATTGCAGTAACGGAAACAAAACGCACGACAAAATTTCTGGTGTTTCTGTTCGTTTCGTTACATTTCAGAGACAAAATTCATTTGTCGTTTTGTTATGTAACGAAATGAAAAAATGAAAACGAAAATGAAAAATTGTTCATTTCGTGCTCACCTCTAATTACTATTTTATGCTGTAAACTTCCCAGAGTAGCCCTAGGGCTAGATGGACAGTATAAAAGTCAAATAAATAAATAAATAAATAAATAAATAAATAAATAAATAAATAAATAAATAATCCAATGCGGACCCAGTGTCAAAATAATCTTGGCAGACCAAAATGGAGAATCTCAATGAGATTCTCAATGACCTGACACATTTGCACATTCCTAGCACTTCATAACAGGCAGAAGCCCCCAGATTGCTTTCAATGTGAGACTGATTGATTGCTACACCCTCTCACTTCTCACATTAGCTTTCTTTGAAAAGCACTACTGCCATGCATTGTTATTCTTTGCCATGATTCGGAGACTCTTTTGCTGTCCTCTACCTTATTGTCACACAGCACAAAGACTTCTCCCATGAGTTCAAAGACTGGCTGCTACGCAAGGAATTATATTTTATTATCTTGCCTAAAATGGAATCCTTCAGCATTTTCAAATAACAGATTAAGCTCCTATGTCAAGCTTTAGCACCATTGCTGCCTAGCATTTAGTCAGTGACATATCCTCAAATGAAAGGTTAGTTACGTTATGTCATGATGATATGAATTATTCAAATTCCATTCCCAATGATTAAAAAAACTTACTTGGAACAGACATTTCTGTATTGTAATTGCACATTTCTAAGACTAGTGGAAGGAGAGAGAAGAAAGGGGGACAAAATGGAATCAATCAGTTACATTTAAATGACAGTAATAACTAGAGGTGTTGGCAAGCACCACATCTCAAAATTACAGACGGTGGAATGCGGTTCACACTCTGGAATTTACTGGTAAAACTATTTCAGTATAATAAAAAAACCTAAAGGGCACCAAGAAACCTGTATTATTATTTCTCCAGAAATGAATAAAAATGTGTTTACTTTTTGAACTCTAACTCCCAGAATCCCTTATCTCAAGGACTTCAAAAGCAGGAAGTCCAAGCAATAAGGACAATGAGGCTATTGGAAAACTTGGTTAATTCCTTTTAAATTTAACAGAGTATGAGGAATAAACAAATGCACAGCAAAAAGCATAAGATAATAGCTTAAATCCACACAGCCCACCAGTAACTAGCACTTTAGACATTAAAAATCAACCTGGAATCATTTAAAGTGTGTGTGTGGGGGGGGAGGTATCTTTACTTACAGATGCTGTCTATAGTTACGGTCACTTGAAAAATAGGAAAAATTGAGTCTCCATATGTGGGAGATATTCTTCCATGCTTCCAAGTATTACAGATGGCATTATGATTTCCAGAAATTCCACAGCACCAGCCTCCCGGATAAGGTTCAAGGTGTTGGTTTTGGTTTACAAAACCCTCCATGGCTTGGCCCCTGCTTATTTGGTAGAGCGTCTCCCCCAACAATTAGATCCGGCCCGACCCACCCGATCATCATTGGCTCTCTCGCTCCGGACCGTTACCCCTAGGGAGGCCCGTAGAACCAGCACACGTGGACGGGCCTTCTCGGTGGTGGTGTCAACTCTCTGGAATAAACTTCCGAGCGAGCTACAGCAGGCTCCATCATTGGCGTCGTTTAGGAAAGATCTAAAGACGCTACTCTTTCGGGACGCCTTTGGCACTGAATAGTTTTTTTTTTTTTTGGCCCGCTGATTGATTGCTGGATTGCATTGACTTTGTGCGCTGCACTGGTGATGCCTTAGCCTTTTAACTGTTTTATTTTGTCTGTTGTGAACCGCCCTGAGTCCCCTATGTGGGAATAGGCGCGGTATATAAATGTGAAAATAAATAAATAAATAAATAAATAAATAAATAAATAAATAAATAAATACAATGCTTAACATTAGCTGGCTACTCTCCCCTTTGCCAGGCTGTTATATAATCAACACATTGAAAACTCATTACCTGAGTTAATGATACAACTCCAGCCTTCTGTATTACATCTCACTTAGCTACAAACAACACCCCAACTATGTACACTGTCTATATGAACTTGTAAACTAAATGTTGTGCTCCATGGATCTGAGGAAACAAATTGTAATCCATGAGGGTTCATACGGAAAAAACTTGCTAATCTTAACAGAGACACACACCTTCATTACTAAAGGCAGCATATTTTAAAGAGACAAAGTATTATCCATATTTTAACTTTAAAAATGATGCAAAATTAAGACCACCTGGCTGTCTTTTTTGTTATTACTGGACGTTCACAGGAGGAAAAATGCCAGTGGAAAAAGATATCCTTTGGTTTGTATTCCTGCACTAAGCAGGGGGTTGGACTCAATTGCCTTATATTGTATGCCCTCTTGAACACACTATGGTTAGTTTGATGATAAAGGGAAATGGGAAAAATAAAATCCATCTAAGACTATAATGCATAAAGAAATTATCTGCAGATAAAATGTAGCTTTTCTGTAGTACTTACATCCCAATCCTAACCACTCTGTGAATGTAAAGATAGGTCAAATGACGGGATGCAGTTAGCACATCATTAGAAGCAGAGTTCCTTTAAGAGACAAAAGACTTCCAGCTATGCATCACAAGCTCTCCTCAGCTCTGCATATTGCAGAATAGCTGGCTCTTATTCCATGACTAACAACTGAGTAATAAACATATGCTTCATTTGCAAGCCAGGTTTTTCAAGCACAGAGATTTGAAGGCATTATGTCCCAGGAGGGAAAACATGCTATCAGCTTATAATGCTGAAGTTTGCATCTTGTCTTATTAGTTACCATTAGAGATGGGCACAAATAAAAAAAATGTGTTTCGGTTTTTCGTTTGTTGTTGAGAGGTCTGTTTCAGTTCGTTTCTGTTTGTCGCAATTTTTTGGAAAAAAATTCGTTACCGTTTTTCGTTTTTTCATTTGTCGTTTCTACCCACTTTTGCGCGATTTTTAAAGCATTTCCGTGTGCAGGCATCCCCTAACGCCCCAGGCCAGAGGGAAAACACTAAAAAAATGGATGCTGGCAGAGACACAGTATAGACTAGGGATGCAGGGAGGCTGAAAAGGCAGCGGCTGGCACTGCCCAGGGTGCAAGGCAGCCGCAGATTGACTGCACTGTGGGGCAAGGGAGGGTACTCACTGAGAGGTATGCAGCACACACGCTCACAGGGAGGCTGCAGGACTGAAGCTAGAGTTCCAGCAGAGACAGCAATCCCACACTAACTCCCACCAGAGACTGCAAGGAGGAAGGGGGCTGCCAGACCTTTTTATGCCCTCTGTGGCTGCCAGACCTGCCCGCCCAGTCTGCAACCTGGGCATGCAATTGGTTGAACATGATCCCATCACATGGCTTGCCTCCATTTTGTGGCTGGTGGCGACATCCATTTTAAAGGTAAAAGAAAAATACATTGCGATGGGAGAAGACAAAAACAAACGTTTTAAGGACCCCAAGCCCCCTGGTAGGTATTATCAGATAATATAAATAATTATCGCTGTGTTTTTACGGATGTCCAGGGTGTTTTTTAACATTTAAAACAGTTCATTTCATTGCGCTTCGCCATTAACGGAAACGAAACGTAACGACCACAATTTTCATGGTTCTGTTCGTTTCGTTTCATTTTCATCACAATTTTCATTTGTCATTTCATTACATAACGGAAACGACAAACAGTAACAGAAACGAAAAAATGTTCGTTCCGTGCCCATCTCTAGTTACCATGTGCATTTGAATGGGATCCTAATCTCTCTTCATATCTTCCCATTCATTCTTGGAAGTTTGTGGGTGAGGAACAGGGCTATCATACATGTCACCTTTATTCTTACACTTTCACAACACCTGTGGAGATCTAAATGCTATCAGTATATGTAATATTTTAACAGTGACCATCCCAAGGAAATGAGGACAAATTTTCTAATTTGAAATAAGTAAAATCCTGCCTTATCAGGGAAGGTATCACATTCAGAATATCTGTTTCATACTTCTAGCAAACTTAAATTATATGACACCCAAGGTGGAATTTTTTTGTTTGATCATGGTGATAAATTTTGCTTGATGAAAACATCTCTCAGCCTAACATATCAGACGTTTTTAAAATGAGCTGTCTCTCTTCTCTCTCCCAGGAGTCACACCAAAAACATTTCCCTATATTATTAATAAGGATTTGCAAGAAGCCAGCAACTCCATGGATAAAGGTTACTGAAGCTTTGAGATAAGAGTTCTATAACTTGAGATGGCTGCATCAGACCTCACTGAAGTCCATCAATGTGTTGGAGTGATCTGGGTGGCTTTGGGGGCATATCCTCTTTGAGCTCATTTACTTTCTCAAAATAACAGTGTCTGTCACAGACCGATAAAGTTGTTCCAGCAGGTCTGTGCCACTGGAGTGGCAGTAAGCATGGCGTATAAAACTAACCCTATGATGCAGCACAACTGAATACTCATGACAGCAGAGCCTGCCAATAGCTGGAAAAGCAGAATATGGGAAACATGGCATTACGTAGCACTGGAGACGTATGTACACAGTGGAGCAGTAGACTCAGAATCAAAGTAGGTTCCTCTTTCATACAAATCTGCATTCATGTCATGATCAGTATACAAATGCATTTCACCACACTGCAGCAAAATTTAGCCAAAGCAGAACCACTACTATCACTGCCTCGTCCTTCCAAAATTAGCTCTTTTGTTTTCCAGAGTTTTGGAAAAGTTACCTTTTTTTAGACCACAAAGAATGTTTCAGCCAGCATTTCCTATATATAAAAAAGGCAAATTTCTCACAATATCATTTTATAACAACTGTGTTAGCTTGCATTTGTAATGGGCCATTTTCTTCCTTTTGCAGTTTAACTCTTATTAATTTTGTCCCTTTTGCAGTTTAATAACTTATAAATTTGGAGAAAGTATGCATTCTCACTAGATGTGGCTTGCACCATAGGTTGGCTGCTTTTAGCATTCAGATCTTGTTTATTTAAAATAACAGAAAGAAACTGTAATTATTTATTTATTTATTTATTTATTTATTGGACCTATGTACCGCACCATCTAGCAACAAGGTTATTCTAGGCAACAAAGAAACTAAACTATTCCTTTGAATAACAACAATGAAAGTTCTTTTTTTTAAAAAGTTAAAATTGGCAGAAACTGACTAATTAGAGGACTTGCCACTTGTACTTGCAATCAGTTGCAGTTTTCTCTTAAATAATATAGTATTTCCTTCTTCAGCCCACGGGTCTTCACAGGGGTCTGGGCAGAGGTCTCCCCTTTCGGTTTCCAAATGGAAAGCTCAGATGAAGCAGCAGGACTTAAAAATATTAGACTGGGTCATACGCAAAGGCCACAGATCTGTGATAGCCAGCTGCCTCTCAAGATGGTGGTGGTGGTGGCGGCGGCAGCAGTGGCAGAAAAATCAAGGAGGCAACAGGGGCAGTGGGAAGGGGTGGGGCAGTGAGAAGCGACAGTAATAAGGAAAACAAGCAAGGAAGTTCATTACCTCACAAAAAGTTCATTGCTTTGGGAAAGTTTGGGTTCTCCAAACTTTCTGGAAGTTTGGTCTGGAAGAAATGTTTTACAAGAAGCAGCTGAGGGAGCTGGGAATGTTTAGCCTTATTATTTTATTATTTTATTTATTTGACTTTTATACTGCCCATCTAGACCTAGGGCTACTCTGGGCAGTTTACAACATGTGATAACATAACAATTTAACAAAGGAATACATTTTAAAAACCAAAATACAAGGCACATAATAAAGTAAAATATACATAAATCAACAACAAATATACATAAATCAAAAACAAGCCTTACCCCCCCGCCCGCCCCCCAACAAAAGGCTGAGAGGGGATATGATAACTATGTTTAAATATTTGAAAGGATGTCATATTGAAGAGGGGACTGGTTTGTTTTTCCCCTATATTATAAAAATGAATATATTATAAAAATTGTTATATTATGAAATATATATCTGCGATGTTACTTCACTCATATAACAAGTGATTTTCTGTTATTGTTAGAGTTACTTTGAAAGGGTAAATCTGAATTCCTATTCTATGTGTTATACTGTTTGACATCAGCTGTGGTGATTTTTCAGAAAGAACACACTTCCAATAGATAATCACCTCACTCAGACTCTAACTGCTGATTCCATAACTAATTCTCTGACAGAACACTGATGTTGCTGAGCCTAACAGAACACATAACCCTGATCTCTCTCTATGTTGGGCTGTCTTTCAGCCTAACGCATAATTTCAGCTAGCAGCAAACACTGCTGACAGACTGCTAACTGGGGTGCACTGCTTTCGGCACATCACCCCGACTCTGGCCACTCTGCACTGGCTGCAAAGTCAGTTCCACATTGACTTCAACATTCTAATGTTAATGTAAAAAGCTCTAAATGATTTAGGATCTCAATATGTGGCAGAATGGCTTCTCCCACAGAGAACTGTCCATGTTACTCGTTCTTTCCAGTTGCGGTGTCTGAGGGTGGCGACCCTGAGTGTGCCTCTGAAAACTGTAACAAGGGAACAGGCCTTCTTGGTGGTGGCCCACTGTTTGTTGAATTGGCTGGCCCCAGAGGTTACTCTGCTGTCCTCACTAGGAGTTTTCAAATGGCAATTTAAAAAAATAACAGCTATTCAAGCAACCTTTCCCCAGTCTATGATTTATTTATTTATTTATTTATTTATTTATTTATTTATTTATTTATTTATTTATTTATTTATTTATTATTACATTTATTACAACCACGGAACTCTAGGTGATTTTACAATTAAAAACAAACAACAACAAGCAAACAAAATAAATAAATAAATAAATAAATAAATAAATAAATAAATAAATAAATAAATAAATAAATAGGGGGGTATAAAACCCTCAAAAGTTGACACAGGCGGCAAGAAGATATTTTTAAAAAAGGAGATTAAAAATAAAATTAAGTAAGAATGTCGCCAAATGCCTCCTTGAAAAGATGTATCTTCAAGGCTTTTTAAAAGGCGGGCAGCGACACTGCTAGGTGCAACTCACTAGGAAGCTGATTCCACAGCATAGGTCCCACCACAGAGAAGGCACGGTTACGTGTGAGTGAGTTCTGCACCTCTCTGGGTGTGGCCACCCCAAGTGAGCGTGCCTGCCCCATCCTCATGGGTCTGGTCCCAGTTGACCTCTGAGTGATACGCTCTGACAGGTACTCTGGTCCCAAGCCATGGAGGGCTTTGAAAATTGAAACCAAGACCTTGAACCTTATCCGGAGGGCAACGGGTGGCCAATGCAGGCGAGCCAGAACTGGGGTGATGTGTTCAAATCTATGTGCACCCACCACCAGTCTGGCTGCCGCATTCTGCACCCACTGGAGCCTCCTGCACTTTTCAAATTAATTCTGTCTCTGCCTTGATATCTGTTAAGTTAAGTTATAATATGATTTGTTTTAATGTTCAACAAATGTGAACATTAAATTTTGTTTAATGTTCAGCAAATGTGATTTGTTTTAATGTATTTTTTGTGTCTTTACATTGCTTATTTTATTGTGTGAATTTTATTCACTTAGCCTGCGAATTGCCCAGAGTAACTATTTGCTAGATGGGCAGTATAAAAGCTCAATAAATAAATAAATAAATAAATAAATAAATAAATAAATAAATAAATTTGGGAAAAAGGAATCTGCAGTAGTGAGAAACAACTGGCTGCTATTATATGTTTGACATTTATACCCAAAGGCCTCATCATACAAACCTCTCTTAGGCATAATAGGCAGGCTGCTATAATTCTAACATTTTCAGAAATAAATCATTTCTCATTCCCACCAAAACACACACCACTTGAAGCTCCTGAGGCTCCTTCCTGTGGGGAAATCTTTGGATGACTGCAGGACAGGGCATAGGTGAAGTATTTAGCTTCCAAAAAAACTGCTACCTCCAGGTGGATTTTATTGGCAATGGTGATTTTCTGAAATTAAAAGACTTGTTGCACCTGATGAAATTGTTAGTTTTATGTATTATAGCCTACTCTCTTTGACCTCTGTGTCCAGAACAAAGGAAAAGGATATCAGCCATATCAATGTAAGAAACAACAGGAGCCAATTACTTTTAAGAGTTTCAGTATGCCTAAGGATCATTCACCTACCTCTACTTTCTGCCTGCCAAGTGTATTTACATCATTGTAAAAAAAGTTTACTGAGAGGTCACAATAGTAATATCCACTTCCTACCAACTTGGAGCACCTAGTTACAGAAAGTCACATTCTAAAACGAAGGTTGTCACTTTTGCCCTGAGGTACTGTCAGGCTTCACATCATATCTGACATTTCAGTCTTGTTCCCAGCCTACTGATCTACAGACCATTTTTGAAGTTTAAGTACCCTAGCATTCTAGAGATGCTTAATCCAGCCTGAACTCAAGATACCATCTAATTTGTATAGGTCCTACTTAGCAAAATATTAAAATATGCAATACTGACTTTATCAAAACGAGGGCATTTTAAAAAAATCCCACACTGACAGAGTATGTATAGGAAAAAACCAAAAAAAAAACCCAAAAACAAATCTAGGTTACCCTGTGAACAGGTGCAATACTTTATTGTCTGCAGTACAATAGTGTCTCCTGGTGGCCAAGTACAAGATTACCTCATTCGAATGAGTATTCATCATGACAGGCGGCCAGAAAGTTTACTACTTCTAACCTCTGAGATTTGTGCTAAGCTATTGGGAGAAAATATTAATTTGAACATTGAATGCTTTGTTCTTTCAGTTCCTCAGTTATTCCTCAAATACAGAGATTCTGCAGTCAAGTGATAACATGGTTGTGATGCATTATCATGAACAAATTGATTACAGACACTTCCCCTCCCCTTCCCCCCAATTATCTGGAATTTTCAGTTCCAAGAGTAGAACTGTTCCTCTCAGGTCCATGTTCAAAGGTTCTCAAAGGCAGAATTCTTCGCACAGCCCAATTGCAAACGTCTCCATTTTCTTTCCATGAGACGAAAGAACTCCTAGCTGTTCAGATATAATTTCAGACGTTCTTGACTTTCTTGAATGTGTGTATTTGCATAAGCATTTTACCAGAGATAATACCTAGACTTGTGCTGTTACCATTCATTCCTTTCGGGGGGGGGGGATAACCCAGAAGGCCACAGTTGCTATCTCTGCCCATTTCAAATGGCATTTATTTTGAACAGTGAAGGGAGGAGGCACAATTTTAGCTGTAAATAATAATGTTTGCCAAGAAGTCTTTAAAATACACTCAGGTGAGGTACACACATTTTTCAGCTGCTGCTTACAGTATATAGGAAAGGAAAGTGGTGACCTGTACAGATCCACAACCATACCTCATACCACCAGCTCACCAACCAGATTTATTTATCTAGGGGTGTCACTGAGGGCCATGGAAATCCCATGAAAATGAGAGCAGAATGATACCCTCAAAGGTGTACTTTTCCCCCTAAACTGTTTGAAATCATTTATTTAAATAAAAATGTGTAGCTTCATTTCAGACCTAGATAAGCTCACCATAAAGCCATTTGTTTTGAATGAGAACACTCCAATTTTACACTGTGTGTCTGATGGCTATGATTTTGGAGTGCAGGGGGGGACACACACATATAATTGAATTTAAAATTACATTTGGTTCATATTAACCTTTAAGCGATCAATGACTATACAATTTCAGTAGTGGTTCCTTAAAATAAGAATTATTGGTAAGCCTTATGAGCAGTGATGAACATCATAAAACAATATTGATCCAGTGCTCTGGGACATTGACTTAATGCTGTAAACAAGCATAATGCTGGAAGAAATTCATTATTGGGACTCAGGCTTTGCCTCTAAATAAAATAAAGAAAGCCTGTTTAATAACTTTAAAAAACTTTTATGCTTAGTTACTATGGATCAGGACACCAGAGCTTAGAAACAACTGCTTACAATAGCTAAAACTTAATGCTGGCTGCATTTTAATTATGAATAACACTGGTGTAACAAACATTTTAGTTATTTTTACAGTTACACTTTGTTTTGTTACTCATGTGTGTGTGTTGTGTCATTACAGTCATGACTGACTTTTCTTGACTCCATGTCCATGGAGTTTTCTTGGCAGGAATACTGGAGTCGTTTGCCAGTTCCTACACCAGTTGCCTATAGCGGTGGTCCCCAACCCCCGGTCCGCGGACCGGTGCCGGTCCACGGACCGGTCGGCACCGGGCCGCCTGGGGAGGCCGGGGAGGCTCCTCCCCTTTTCCTCCGCCGCCCTCCTCCTCCTCCTCTTCTCTCCCGCGGGCGGCCGGTGGAGGAGGAAGGCTGGAGGAGTGCAGGAGGAGCCGCCGCCGCCGCCTTTGCCTTTGCCTCCCTCCTCCCCTCCCGGCCCCGGCGCCCCGCGCGCGGCACCCGCCCGGCCGCGCCGGGAGGCGCCCTCACTGCACCGACGAGCCTCCTCCTCCTCCTCCTCCCGCCGCCGCCGCCGAAGGAGCAGCAGCAGCAGCAGCGAGGGCAATTGCGGGGGGGGGGGGGGGGGTGGCGGCGGGACAGGGGCGATTGCGGCGGCGGCGGGGGGGCAATTGCGGAGGGGTGGCGGCGGCGGCGGGATGGGGGCGATTGCGGCGGCGGCGGGGGGGCGATTGCGGGGGGGTGGCGGCGGCGGCGGCGGGATGGGGGCGATTGCGGCGGGGGCGGGGGGGGGGATTGCGGAGGGGTAGCGGCGGCGGCGGGATGGGGGCGATTGCGGCGGCGGCGGGGGATGGGGCGATTGCGGCGGCGGCGGGATGGGGGCGATTGCGGCGGGGGCGGGGGGGCGATTGCGGAGGGGTGGCGGCGGTGGCGGGATGGGGGCGATTGCGGCGGGGGCGGGGGGGGCGATTGCGGGGGTAGCGGCGGCGGCGGGATGGGGGCGATTGCGGCGGCGGGGGGGGCAATTGCGGGGGGGGGGGTGGCTGCTGCTGCACCTCCGGCGGCGGCGGCGGGAGGAGGAGGAGGAGGAGGAGGAGGAGGAACCAGAGCAGGAGGAGGAGGAGGAGGAGGCTCGTTGGTGCCGCGAGGGGGCGCTTCCCGGCGCGGCTGGGCGGGTGCCGCGCGCAGGGCGCCGGGGCCAGGAGCCGCGCGTGGGTCTCGCTGCTGGCGCCCCGCTTGCTTTCCCCGGCGGAGGAGGAGGCCCACGGCGGCGGCGGCAGCAGGAGCAAGCGGGGCGCCAGCAGCGAGACCCGCGCGCGGCTCCCGGCGCCGGAGGAGGAGGCGGGGCCCGCCTGCCCAGGAGCCCCGGGTTCCCCCCCCACCCCGCCCGTGTGTGTGGGGGGGAGTGGCACGCCCGCCGCCCCAGGCCGGTGAGTGCCGCCGCCGCCGCCCTCGTGCCTCCCCCTCCTCCTTCCCTCCCATCCTTTGCTTTCACCCCCCCTTTTGCCTCCCCGCCGGACCCCCCTTTCGCATTCTCCCCCCTCCCCCCCCCACCCCCGGGCCACAGGAAAATTATCAAAAATTTCCCGGGCCGCGGCGACAAAAAGGTTGGGGAGCACTGGCCTATAGCACCCGGTATTCCTTGTTTGTCTCCCATCCAAGTACTAACCAGGGCCGACCCTGATTAGCTTCTGAAATCAGGTGTGATCAGTGCTTAGGACTAGAGATGGGCACGACTTGAAAAAAAAATTTTTCGAGTTGTCGTTAGTCGGGCCGGTTCCGTTTCGGCTCGTTTCCGTTTTTCGCAAAAATTTGCAAAAATTAGTCGGTTCGTTTTTTCGTTTTTTCGTTGTCGTTAGTACTGGTTTGGGGAGGGGGTAGCGGGCTCCTGGAGGGAGCTGCAGGAGTCAGCCAGAGCCACAAGTGACGGACTGGCAGACTCTTTGCACCCGCTGTGTCTCACGTACTTGCATGTAGTGCAATGCAAGTAGATCTGGCTTAGGGTTAAGACGGCTTAGCGCAACGGCTAGGGTTAGGCTAGTTACGGGTGAGGTTACGGTGAGTATTGGGGTGCATCTGGGTGCCTCTCTGACCCACTTAGAAGGACAGTGTACTGGCGTATGGGTTAGGCTTAGGGTTCGGGTTTGGGCTACGATTAGTGGGCTGTTTATGCCCGATTGGCACATCCCAGAAGTCTCTGTGGTCAACCTGGCCAAGTGGCCATGCGATTGGTGGAAAATTTGCATGGTCTACTCCCATGGGAGAGCCCATCATTGCGAATGCGCAGGTGTAAAAAAATAAAATAAAATAAAATAAAATAAAATCAACGGAGACTTTTTTTGCAAGAAAAACCCACTGTTGCTACTGTAAAAATTCAAGCATTTAAAATAGCTAATTTCCGCATGTTTCTGTGGTGCTTTGGTGGGGTTTTGGGCAACAATTTCAAAAAAAATATTGCGGTCGCCATTTTGGATCCCCCCCCCACCGCATGGCAAATGGATGCGCCCTCCCACCCTGGTACAGTCAGCAAAACCTGGCCATGCGATTGGTGGAATGGCTCCAAAACTTTGCATGGTCCACTCCCATGGGCGAGCCCATCATTGTGAATGCGCAGGTGTAAAAAAATAAAATAAAATAAAATAAAATAAAATCAACGGAGACTTTTTTGCAAGAAAAACCCACTGCTGCTACTGTAAAAATTCAAGCATTTAAAATAGCTAATTTTCGCATGTTTCTGTGGTGCTTTGGTGGGGTTTTGGGCAACGATTTCAAAAAAAATATTGCGGTCGCCATTTTGGATCCCCCGCACTGCATGGCAAATGGATGCGCCCTCCCAGCCTGGTACCAGCAGCGCAGCAGTAGCAATAGCCAAGGAGAGGGGGGCGGGGAACCCCCCCCCCAATAAAACACCCTTCTGGCCTGGTAGGTGCCCTCAGACAGTTTTCGCCTACTTTTAGGGCCGGGAATCGGTTTTTTTTTTAACTTTTAAAAACTTTTTTTCTGTGCCGCTTGGCATTGCGCGATGCAAGTAACGAGCACGACAAATCAGACCAAATTGTTCGTTCGTCGGTTCGAGTTCGAAGTCTGGGGCAGTGATTCCCGTTACCGTTTCCGTAGAGTAACGGAAACGAGTAACGGAAACGGAAACGGGAATACCGCTAAGTCGTGCCCATCTCTACTTAGGACATCTAGGCAGCTCTTTGTTAGTTATAGCTTAGTGAAATTTAAAAAAATGATAGAAAAGAAGTTACACGTGTCAAAGGCTGTGACTTATGCTGCTGTTTTATGCTGTGCTGTGAATGTTGTGCACAGGAGGAGTGTATGTTTTGTACTACATACTGCTTGCTCATAACATACTGACACTTTAAAGGGTAATTAAGAAATAGTTGACTAAGCCAACCTGAATATAAGCTGAGGGCCTAATTTGACTCCCCAAAACTGGGAAAACCTATTGACTCAAGTATAAGCCGATGGCATTTTTTTCGTTATACTCAAGTATATATGGTATACTGGCCGAGCTCTAAAGGGGCAGGGGGTAGTAATTGGCAAAAATCTGTGGGGAATTTGGAGGCAATTAGGGAAGTAATACCATAGAGTAAACTCCCTGATTGCCTCCACAGTCCCTGCACAGTTGCCAATACTACCCCCAGCCACTTTAGAGCTTCATAACTGTTTCCTTTAGCCCTAAATCTTTCAAGATTTCAGAGGGTTCCCTAAAATTGCTTTGGGGAGGTACCCCTGCTACTTTGGAATCCCAAGGTAAGCAAATTTGATTGCATATTTTTTAAAAACATGTGCTCAAAATTACTTACTTTGGGGGCACCAAAGTAGCAGGAGTACCTTAAGAAAGTGATTTTAGAGAACCCCCTGAAATTTAGAAACAATTGAGGGCAAGGGGGCTGAGTTATGAAGCTCCAAAGGGGTGCCCCTAGGAATAAACCTTCTAATTGGAATCATATGGGAAGTGGAAGCAGCCTTATCTCCCACCTGATCAGCTTCAGAGTAGTTTTTTTTTCATGAGGCACCCCCTTTAGCGCTTCATAACTCAGCCACCTTACCCCCAAATATTTCCAAATTTCAGGGGATTCCCTAAAATCACTTTTGGAAGGCACCCCTGCTACTTTGGAGTTCCAAGGTAAGTAAATTTTTATTGCATATATTTTTTTAAAAAAATGCACTGAAAATTACTTACCTTGGGGACTACCAAAGTAGCAGGGGTATCTTCACAAAGCAATTTTAGTGAATCCCCTGAAATTTGGAAACATCTGGGGCTGAGTTATCAAGCTCCAAAGGGGATGCCCCTAAACTTTCTCATTAGAGTCATATGGGAAGCAGAGGCCCTGCTATCGCTAGCCCAATCAGGACTTGCCATCTGATGCTCTCCACAAGCCCTCCGAGCACCAAATTTTATTCAAATACACTGGGAAAGTTATTGATGCCAGTATAAGTTGAGGGCGTTTCCCACCCCCAGCCAAAAATAAGGGCTCAAAAACTTGGCTGATACTCTAGTGTATACGGTACTTTCCTGAAATGGAACAGCTGTGAAAATAACTAGGATGGTAACTAACTATGTGGTCCCTTGGAACAATAATTGTAACAAATTACAAGTAACATTTCCAAGTTCTGTTGGAAGAACACTGTTTCGTTCATTATATATATTTCGGCAAATAGATTTGCATTGTTTGGGATGGTTGATTTGTTCCAATATAATACACACTCTTAACTGAAACTTTTCAGTTTTAAATCAGCAAGCACCCAAATGTGATATTTATAGATTTGAATCTTTCTCCATACCCCGTAGGATGCACATCAAGGTCCACAGAATATGTGGTGTTGCCACATGCACAAAGCACTATATAAATACAGATCAAGAGAAGCAGGGTGTGCATGGTAGGACTAGGCAATGTGTGAATAAAAATATTAAGTTCTTCATTCTGAGAAACTTAACAATAAACAAAGCATGAGGGCATTCAGCATTTCCATGGCCACCCGATGACTGAACATATTTTACAAAATATATATAGGCTGGTGTCTTCATGCTTAGGTTGCTGAGTTGAACGGTGGCTTCTAAATTGACACCCTTTAACCCTCCAAGGTAGATCCAGGGGCTAAAAATCTGATATGTTCTCCCCTACTAATGGCTTGTGGTTATTCAGAATTTCATTTAGAAAGAAACAGCCTTCTCCAGCTGTTCATTGCACCACTGCAAGGTTTAGCAGTCTTCTTTTCTATCTGAAATGCAGGAGAATAATCTGGATGCTGAACTCTATCTTTATATACTGGGTGTACAGTGGTACCTTGTATAAAGGAATTAATTCGTTCTAAACTAAATTATGTTAAGCAAATTTTCCTTTATACAAATTTCCCATAGGAATGCATTGAAAATGGAATAATCCCATTTTCATGTTGTACGGATTCCTCCCATAGGCAATTAAGTTAAGCAAATTTCCCCTATCTCCAGAATTTTTATGTTGTACAGATTTTATGTTATACAAACTGTTTGTTATACAATGGTCCACTTGTATATGGTTTCTTTTAAATAAGGCAGCACACTGCTCTTACTTTTCAGTGGCCACATTTGGGGCTCAGTCCAGTTCAGGGGGTTCCACCCCATCTTCCTTGCCTTGCATTTTCTGGTGGGCACCCACTCAGAAGCATAATCTGCAGGAAGCAGGCCTGGGAAGCCATAATACTTTCTCTGAGTGTTAGGGATGAGGGGCAAGGGATGTGGGACAGCTGTAGAAGCAAACATTGAATCCCACTGAATTGCAGTTTGGCCCCTTCCTGAATTCAATAATTGTGAGTGATATTCAGCTTCATGTAGGTCTCTATTCAAGATGTATACTCCATTTCAACCGCTGGTTCATATGGGAGGAAATGAATCCCAGAGATTGGACTTCAAACATTCTGAGTAAGTAGGGAGCTTAATGCTACAGGCTGAGGGTTTGCAGAGGAGTGGATCAGAAATCAAATTGAGTTCAAGTAGTAAATAATTTGGTATATATCTTTCTGAATTGTTGATCAAGGTTTATAGGAGCCATTTGTAGGAAAGGTTTCAGATAAATGAAACAAGAACCCCTTTGTTTTTGTACCACATAGGTTAGGAGTCCAGCAGAAACAAATTTGCAGAATGATTAAAGTGAAATTACCTGTAGAAAAATTATGCTGGATGACTTTTTGCATTAATCTAAATACCATTGCCAAATTCCCATAATGAAGTCTGATATTCAGATGCCTACCTAGAAATTCAGGCTGAACACATTTGACTGATATCTGGGTTTAGATGGGGTGCAGAGATAGGCACAAAACACTGGTTCATTTTGTTTCAGTCTTCATTTCATTTTGTTTCATTAATAACAGATTTTTTAAAAGAATTTTCATCATGAAATCAAATGCTTTGTAAATAATGGGAGGCTTTCCTTTTTTTCTTATTTCTTATTTAACAGGGAGCCCACTGCCCTAAATCAAAGACCCTTAAATCTTCCAATCAATTTGCTTTCAAGCAAAGGACCCTCTACAAACAAGCTAGAAACCTAACAGCTAGCTGCTCCATAGAGAGATTGGGGAGAGAAACTCAGCAGCTGATCAGCAGGGTGAAGGAAGGAAAGAAAATATTTTTAAAAATTGACCTCCTCAGTCCTACTTTACAAAAAGGAAACAATCAGTTTAAATCAGCTTGCAGATACTGCCAAGGGAACAGCTCAGCTCCTGGCTAGTTTCAGGCAGATCAAGATCGGAGATAAGCTATCTCAACAGCTGAGGCGCAGGAAAACAAAGCAATCAGTTTAAAACAATAAACCTCCTGTAGTGTTGTCCAACCCAATTCCATCTCACAATGGGGTAAAACAGGGTTGTGTTCTGGCTCCAACCTTGTTTAACTTTTACATAAATGGTATCATGAGAAGTCTATCGAAATCTGAATTTCATCCTGACAGAGCGTATCGTCCAGCGATCCACCTCAACCCGTCCTGTTCGGCAGGTGCGAGCGCACGCGCTGCGGGTTGCCACTCCACGAGAGGCCCGGAAGACGATCACTAGGAACCGGGCCTTCTCAGTGGCAGCCCCTTCCTTATGGAACGCCATCCCCAGCGAAGTGCGCTCTGCAGAGTCCCTGCAGGCCTTTCGGAAAGCTTTAAAAACCTTTCTGTTCCGAGAGGCTTTTGGCGATCTCAGTTAGGTTTTTTCTTTTCTTTTTTTCCTTCCCCCCCCTTTTTTTTGTTTTTTCCCCTGCCTTCGTCACTGTTTTAAATTAGTCAGCCTATTCGGTGTGCCTAATTTTAACTTTGCTAGGATTTGCCTCTCCGCATGCTGGGATGTAGGAGGATTTTACATGTTATTTGTTTTATTGTTTTATATTGTCTTTGCTTTATATTTGATGTATTCCATTGTTGTTGATTTCGCATTTATTGCTTTGTTAGCCGCTTAGAGTACTACATGTAGTAGATAAGCGGGATATAAATACAAGAATAAATAAATAAATAAATAAATAAATCCCCCAAGTTATCTTCACACCCCCTCTCCATGTTATTGTTCGCTGATGATATAGTTTTGTTGTCTTTAACTTGTGTTGGCCTGAGAAGGTTCTTGAGGGCCTTCTCCATCTATTGCAACCATGAGCAACTAGTAATAAACTACACAAAAGCCAAAGTACTTATAACCAGTAGAAGAAGAATCAAACTTAAATGGCTTATAAACAACCACCCCATAGAGCAGGTTTCATGCTTTAAATACCTGGGCATAGTTTTTAGCTCTACAGGCTCTTGGGTCTCCCATCTAAAACATGCATCATTGAATGCTCAGAAAAATGCTGCAGCACTAACTAGATTCTTCTATTCTAAAGGAGGGCAACAAGCATCTCAAGCAATCCAGGTTTTCAAAGGTAAAGTTATTTCTCAAATATTGTATGGTTCCCAAATTTTTGCATGTTCAAATGTTCATTCTTTGGAGGTAGTACAGACGAAATTTTTGAGATCAATCCTGGCTATACCCCCTTGTACGTCAAACGTAGCTCTTTGCTTGGAGGCTGGTTTAGTATCTATAAGAGCACGGGTCAAAGTCCTTATGATCAATTATTGGTTAAAACTTATATTCTCCATAGAAGGGTTGGCCCCACTGGTACTAATTGACTCTTACCAGTCAGAATGGAAACAGCTTGTAGTAAAAGAAATACAGCAAATTGGCTTCTCCAACAGTATCCTAAAAGAAATGGGCTACATTAATGCCAAAGCTGCAGTTAAACTTAGGATCTGGGATATAGAACTCCAAGAACATGTGAGCCTTTTGGGTAATCACAGTGGAGTTACTTATAATGAATTTACTATACCCCGATACCTGACTGGTTCAATGCCCTCAAAGATTATAAGAGCTTTCACTTTAGCCAGATTGAATATGCTCCCTTCCAAGCTTTTGGATGGGAATATTTCCCTCCTAAATTGCTCGTGTCCATGTGAAATGAATCAGGTAGAAACGGTCACTCATGTCCTTCTCTATTGTTCTTTTTATCGTGACCTACGTAAGGAACTTATTCAACCTGTTATTAATAAATTTCCTGGGAGACCTGCCAAATTCTATGTGAAGTTACTTCTTTCTGACAGGTCCCAGTAGATCTCAAATTGTGTCACCAGATTTTGTACTTCTGCAGTAGTTGTACGCAGGCTCATGATTGCCAGTAATCCAAGGTCCTGATGATCATATAGAGTGTGGTCTCCACTTAGGGGTTTGATGTTGACTTGACTCTCAATATATTATTTTATCTATCTTTTCGATATTGACTAATTATATAACAGTCCTGTTTGTATTGTGGCTTTTATGAAAAGTTTTATAATGTTTTTTAAATGTTTTATTCTGGCAAATTGATATTTTGGTATTTCTTGATTTGGTTAAAAACCGTAAATAAAGATTCATTCATTCATTCAACCTCCTGTTCTCAAGACAGCTGGAGAGGCTAGAATGAACTGTTTCATTTCTGAAACAAAACAAAAATGTGTTTTGTTTCATTTCTTGATGACACGCTGTTTGATGTTTCATTTCATTTTGTAAGGTTTCATAAGCTTACAAATCGATGAAATGGTGTGTCGTTTTTCGTAAGGTGCCCTTCCCTAGTGGGGTGCTGGGGCTATTACTTACACACATGTCCCCATAACTTCCATCCATTTGTCCTTCCATTCTAAGAATAATTTCTGAATATGACTTAGGAAGTATTTCAAATTAGGAATCAGTCCTAACAAAATGTTTGACATAATTTAAGGTTCTGTTACTGTGGCTACTTACACTAGACAGACAAAAAGTTGAACCCGAAGCAAAACATTGAACTTACGTATAGACTGCCCCATAGCACTTACAGTAATACCTTGGTTTATTAGTACCTTGGATTAAGAGTCCTTTGCAAGACAAGCAAACATTTCTTCCAAAATTTGTCTTAATCAACAATGATCTTGATGTTGCAATATAAGCACTGGATCAGATCACATAACCACAAGTGAGCCAATGGTGGCTCCCTTTTTCTCCCCCTGCTAGATTGTGGCTGATTGTCTGGAAGGCAAGCCTCAAAGCAGAGGGAGGAGAGACGAAAGGAAGTCTCCCTTGCACCAGTCAGGAATGTTTTCAAAGGGGAGTGCAGGTTAGGGTTTTACAGTCACCCCCCACTTATTGCAGGGGTTAGGGACCCACCCGACACACAATGACTGAAAATGTACGATATGTGGATGCAGGTCAGGTGGGGCCTGGGGGGCATGCCACTGCTTCTGGGAGACTTTTTAAAAAACCTTTCAGCAGCCCGTGCAAGCGGAGGTGGATGATCTGCTCCGCCACCACCGCTTGCTGCAGGCACTCCTCCCCCAGCCAGCGCCAATCAGCTGCTTGGCACTCCCCCTCAATCTCCATTGAAATGCATTCGCTCAATGCATTTCAATGGATAATTTTTTTCCCCATTGGAATGTATTGAGCCAATGCATTTCAATGGAGATGGCCCGGGACTGGAAAGTGTTTAAAAAGTGGCACGCTGCTTCTCCTGAGCCCCTGCGGGGGGAGTGGCATGC
Organism: Phrynocephalus guinanensis; assembly: GCA_037367245.1. Lineage (NCBI taxonomy): Eukaryota > Metazoa > Chordata > Lepidosauria > Squamata > Agamidae > Phrynocephalus > Phrynocephalus guinanensis. The sequence goes on along the minus strand of CM074739.1, from coordinate 99,908,555 downwards.
CACTTTTTAAATCCCTTCCAATCACAGAGGCAAGTCTGCCTCCATGCCTGGAAGGATTTTAAAAGTGGCATGCTGCTTTTCCAGAGCCCCCGCGAGGGGGGGAGCGGCTTTGATATAAGAGTGTTTTGGTTTGCAAGCATGTTTCTGGAATGGATTATGTTTGTAAACCAAGTTATTACTGTATAACACTTTCTGAGTGGTTTTCCTTGACTACCCCATCCCAGGGAGCTGAGTACTCAATGTACCCACCCCAGAAGAATGGAAGGCTCAGTAAACCTCAAGCTGGCTATTCAGGATTGAACCCAGGTCATGAGCAGAGTTTTGACTGCAGTGATGCAGTTTAACCACTGTACCATGAGGATCAAGCTATGAATGTTCATTAACTTGTTAGCAATCCTTTCAGAAGATCCTTATTTATACTATAGGTTTTCCTTACATGCTTCAGGAAATTGTAGTATGGTTTTGTTTTGTTTTACAAGAGATTGGGTGCCTGCTTCTAGCTAAGATGTACAAACTACATGAAGGGAAGTGCAAGAACTCAAAGCCATAGATGGCTGGTGCAGCTTCTCTCTTTGAGGTAGTTCATCATGCACTGAGAAGAAATGTTGCTCAGTGTCTGTCCACAGGAGAACCAACATGGTATAAAGAGTGTGAAGTGGGGCACGTGAGTAGAGATGGGCCCGAAACAGAAAAATGGTGTTTCAGTTTTTTGTTTGTCGTTGAGAGGTCTGTTTCGTTTTGTTTCCGTTTGTCGTGAAATTTTGGAAAAATTTTGTTACCGTTTTTCATTTTTTCGTTTGTCGTTTCTACCCGCTTTTTGCGTGATTTTTAAAGCATTTCCATGTGCAGGCATCCTCCAATGCCCCAGACCAGAGGGAAAACACTAAAAAAATGGATGCTGGCAGAGACACAGTATAGACTAGGTATGCAGGGAGGATGCAAAGGCAGCGGGTGGCGTTGCCCAAGGTGCAAGGCAGCCGCAGAGTGACTGCACTGCAGGGCAGGGGACGGTACTCACCGAGAGGTACGCAGCACGCACGCACACAGGGAGGCAGCAGGACTGAAGCTAGAGTCGCAGCAGAGACAGCAATCCCACCGTAACTCCCACCAGAGACTGCAAGGAGGACGGGGGCTGCCAGAGGTTTTTATGCCCTCTGTGGCTGCCAGACCTGCCTGCCCAGTCTGCAACCTGGGCATCCTATTGGTTGAACATGATCCCATCACATGGCTTGCCTCCATTTTGTGGCTGGTGGTGACATCCATTTTAAAGGGAAAAGAAAAATACATCGCGATGGGAGAATACAAAAACAAATGTTTTAAGGACCCCAACCCCCCTGGTAGGTATTATCAGACAATATAAATAATTATTGCTGTGTTTTTACGGATGTCCAGGGTGTTTTTTAACATTTAAAACAGCTCATTTCATTGTGTGTTGCCATTAACGGAAATTAAACGTAACAACCACGATTTTCGCGGTTCTGTTCGTTTCATTGCATTTTTATCACAATTTTCGTTTGTTATTTCATTATGTAACAGAAATGACAAAAGGTAACGGAAACGAAAAAATGTTCGTTCCGTGCCCATCTCTACAAGTGAGTCAAGTTACAATGTGCCATGAAACTTAGTGGCTGAAATCCTGTTGTTTGGCGTAGTAAATGACAATGAGAGTTAGTTCATTGAATCATGGTAAATTTAATGAAATAGCTTTTCCATAAATTTGTCTGATTTAATGGCCCTCCTCTAATTGCAATTTATTAGGCTAAACTACATAATTTTAGCCACTGGTGATCTCATAAAGTTGTTGTGAGGGTAGAGTAGGAAGGAGAGGAGTTATATATGTTGCCTTGAGCTCATTGGAGGAAGGAGGAAATTTTAGTGTAGGCAATAAATGTAATAAATTAAATAAATAAATAAATAAAACTAACAAACAAAAGACCAGAATCCCAGATATACTGTAGTACTGTATTATGTTTCCTTCTCATTGGACTGATCTGGCTCTTACTTGTCCCTCTGCTTAATAAGATGCTTGGAATCCAATTATGTTTTGTAAGCAATCTGCGACCAGTCCTGTGATCAGAGTAGAACAAATAAGTGTTTCACCTCTCTAGATTTATGCTTCATCGCACTTGGTTTTTTAAAAAGTCTTTCTTTTCTGCAGCATACTCAGTCAAGGCTTTTATTGAATGAGGGTAATTCCCCCCCCAAAAAAATCCTATTTACTCAAATGTTCCGGAAGGGGGCACTGTCTAGCCCTAGTAGATTTAATAGCTCTACTACTTATAATTTACTTTGCTCTGCTGTTCATTTTCAGTGATGTTGTCTACTAGGGATGGGCATAACTCACTGGTTCATTCAGCCATATTCATTTCCCAGATGAACAGCTGATCTGCAGTTTGGCACCCCATCCTCCCTGTGGTTTTGCCCCCTGTCCCACCTTCTGTGGCTGCCGTTGTCACCTGTTGAAGGAGGCAGGGCACCAAACCGGGGATCAGCTGTTCAACCAGGTAACGAACCAAACTGAACCAGTGAACCAGCAATTCATGCCTATTGCTATTTCCTAGTCAGCCAGCAAGAGAAGTATGGGTTTCTTTTGTCTGCAATAAGAGCTTTGAATATAGGTTTTCCACAGTCATTATGGTGATAAAGCAGGATTAGTGCTCATAGCTAAAGAAATATAAAAAGGTAAAGGTTTCCCCCTCACATGCATGCTACTCATGTCTAACTCTAGGGGTGGTGCTCATCTCTGTTTCTAAGCCAAAGAGCCAGTATTGTGCAAGTCCATGGCCATGTGTGGCCGGCGTGGCCAAACACATTTCTGCACATGGAACCCTCTTTACCTTCCCACATTTTATGGCGGTACCTATTTATCTGTTTGCATTTACATGCATTTAAACTGCTAAGTTGACAGGAGCTGGGGTTAACAATGGGCGATTGCTCTGCTGCATGGCACCCAGGATTCCAACTGTCGAGCTGCTGACTTTGCAGCTCACAGTTTCAGTACTCTAGCCTGCTGAGCCACCATACCACGTAAAGAAATATAGAGTCTGTATAAAATAATCTTTTAAAAGAAACATTCTGTATTCTAGGTTATTTTTTAGTCTTCTAAAGTACTCTCTATGTTCACATCATACTGGCTAGGTTTTCAATTTCAATATTAATTCAGTTTTTAGTCATCGGTGAGCCAGCTATATGAGTATATAGAGTTCAGACCTGAAGATAAGCGGGATATAAATATAATAAATAAATAAATAAATAAATAATAAAATTACATTTAAAAAGAAAAAAACCTTCTTCAAAGTTAATTTAGAAATGTATTCCAGTGAGCAATCAATAAAGATAAAACATTTCAGGAAATGCAAATTGTTTCTAGAAATGTCACACAAATTTATAAAACTCAACGCATATAATGTTTGAGATATCTTATTATTAAATGTAAATTAGAGATGGGCACACAATGGAAAAATTCTGTTTCATTTTATTTTGTTTTTTGTTTGGGGATGGGGAGTTTGTTTCATACAAAATGATTTTTTTAACAAAAATGTTTCATTTTTCATTTTCTTTTGTTTAGTGTAGTGTGGTGCTTGTGCAACTTTTTTTTGCCGCCCAAAGTGCCGATCAGCTGGCACATGGGGCCCCACCAGAAATTTTTAATTTGTGGGTGTTTCTGGACCCAGTCCTATCTCTGGAGCATTAGATTTTGGCTGTGCCCAGGTTGGCATTTAACCAACCTAGACTTACAGTATTACCCAGATGTGACCCAACTAAATGTGGGGTCCCTGACGAAACCAGCATGTGCTGCTGATCTCCAAGATACATTTCTGTAATGCTGTCCATGTGGGCCTTCCACTGAAGCTGGAATAAAATGAAATGTATTTCCCTTAAAATTAATATATATAAAAATTCATTGAATGGAAAGGTTATTTGAAGCAGGTTATGTAAATGATAATAAATTTGTATTAACAGGAAATTGCACAATAGTACAAACAACTGTCAATTATCCGAATGATTAAATAATTTGCAATGGGTCTAGAATGTAGCAGCTGACCAGTTTCTGGTATAAATAAGTTTGATCATTAGAGATGGGCACGACTCAAAAAATGATGTTTCGTTTGTCGTTTGGTCGTTTAGGGGTCCGTTTCAGTTCGTTTTCGTTTTTGTGATGTTTTTTGCAAAAAAATTCATTTTCGTTTTGTTAGGTAACGAAACGAAAAAATGAAAACGAAAACAAAAAATTGCTGTTTCGTTAGCATTCTTTTTAGTTCAATGCATCTGCTGCAACGAAAATGAAAAGCGCGGCAAATTTGGTCATTTCGTTTTCGTTTTGTTTTTTTAAAAAAATTCATTTCGTTTTCATTGCGTAACGAAACAAAAAATGAAAACGAAAATGAAAAATCGCTCGTTTCATGCCCATCTCTATTGATCATATCTTACCAGTTTGGGTTTACCTGCACTGGCTCCTGTTTGTTTTCCATGACAGGTTCAAGGTTTTAGTGCTAGTCTATAACATCTGGGACCCCTCTACCTCTCAGAACATCTTTCTCTCTGAACTTCAGTCCACTCCATCCATTCAGTGTGGGCTTTACTCTTCTGGATTGCTACACTGAGGGAGGCAAGGAAAATAATTACCAGAAATCATGCCTTCTTCGCTGTGGCCCCTACGTTATTAAATGGCTTCCCATGGAAGTCCATCAGACCTTCACCCTCTATCCTTTAAGCAGATGCTAAAGATATTTTTTTCCAGGAAGTTTCTCTTTAAATGTACCCCACTCCCAAATCTGCTATCATTTGGGGGTGTATAGTTAATTTAAGGTTATATGTTATTGTCTTGCTAGGAGTTGGAGTTATTGTTTATTTTATCTTTGTTAACTGCTTGGAGTAGTGTCTCACACCAAGTCAGCAATGTATAGATTTAAAAAAAATGAATGAATGAATCTTGAAAATATGTGGACCACTCCTCTATTCAATTGGGTGTCCTTAGCATCCAGTACTGCTTCTTTATTGCCACATGCCTCTGTATTATGAGCAAACTATAATGAGGAAAAATTATGTCCCAGCTCCCAATTAAAGGTAACCTTATTCTAAACATACTCCTATGTGTTTCAGTGAGAGCTAAAAAAAGAGTCTCCTAAGAGCATTGTGTTTCCAATCGTGGGGATGGTAAATCAAGACATTCAGTGCCAAAAGCAGAGGACACTGGTACCTGTTCCAGGACACATCTTTTATGTTTCACCTCCATTGGAACCATTAAAACTGAAACAATAACAGCACAACCCTGTTTCCTCCAGACCTAATCGTCTTCAATCTCCCTGTTTCTCTTTTTATGGGAAAATGTTTCCCCCAATTTTGTTCTTTATAGCTGGAGAAGAATGTATTTTATACAGTTTTTTGTTTAATACATAGGCATATCATAAAAAACCCTCCATATTCTCATGTATCTGCCTATGGAGAATCAAAAACATGACATTCTAGTGAGTTTTCTAGCTCATACTTTGCACGGACATCATTAATTCTGAGATGTGTACGTTATTCTGCCCAACAGTAGAGCCAGCCATGTGCATTACAGTTCTGTTTATCCTCTGATATTGAGAGGTATAGCCATGTATGTATGTCAGGACACTGTAGGGATTAGCCATATCTATGTGCATCACTCATCTCCAACCAATCTTCTCCCTTGAACCTGTGCGAGCTACTCAGAGCTATTCTCGTAATCCTACTGTCTTCTCTAGAGCATTTGATGGAAATACAAGACAGCCTTCTCTGTGGCTGTTCCCAGGTTTGGGAATAGACTCCCTCAAAAGGCTAGGCTGGTCCCCTCCATTTTATACTTCCAGCAACTGGTAAAAGCCATGTTTCATAAATAGGCTTTTAGCTGTATCAGGCCTTTAAGCTAGTTTCTTTTCTGGTTGTTGTGTGGTATTTTAAATTGTATTTTGAAGAAGTTTAAAATATTTTAGATGATTCTTTTATATTCTTCTATTTCAATCATTTTAATTGAACAATTTATTGTCTTTTAAACTTATGTTTGAAATGTTGAGCCACCTTAAATCTCTTTATGGGTTAAAGGCAGCATAGAAATCATTTTAAACTTTATCATCAGGCTTTCCTTACCTATCTGAACCATGGCATAGCACACTGATGGCACACTCAGTTACAAATGAGTGAAAAGGAAGAGTCCAATAGTAATCTCTCTGAAAGCAATTACTATGTACATCTGTGAAGATAAAATGTGTGCTCTTGTTTTAGCAGAGAGTATCATGGGATGTATCATGTCAGAACCAATCTGTCAGTGAATATTTCTCTTTATTGCTGGCAAAGTTACATTCTGTTCACAGAAGTCAAGATTCCCTTCTCAGCTATAAAAGTATTAATGGAACTGGGAGCAGCATAGCGAATGAAGTCTTAAGGCAGTGTGACTCACACCTGTATTAATTGAATATTGGGTTGTGTATGAGTAGAAGACTTTTCAATTGTGCAATTACAGTCTGCAAGGTGATCATGGATCATGGATCATGGATCACCTGATTGATCTTGCAGCCAAACTGTAGCAGCAGAAAACCGTGGCAGTAATCTATGGCTCAAATAATATGACTATAATATTCTTTAGTGCATGAGGCCAGAGAAAATGAGTTTTGTGAGGAGCTATTGTAGAAAGCAGAATGGTCACTAGACAGGAATGAATCCCCTGTGAATTTCACACGTACATGGGTTGACCCATGCTCTGCCATTACAAAATGGAGCCTCACTCATAGCTCAGATGTTATTAAGTGGAAGCAACATATGCTAGGCAAATAACGGATAATTTACCAGAATGGACATGAACTCCACTATGTGCCTGAGCGCTAAACAACCTATGTCCATATTATACATAGATGACTGCATTGTAGATTCAAAGAAATAGAGAGTGTTCAAGTTAAACTCCATGACTTAGTCTAGTCAGAGTGATAAAGAACTGGACATGGTTCTCTGTGGGCCATGTGAGCCCTTACTATGCTGACCAGAGGGCACAGAAATAGTACAACCATTCAGTATCACAGAGCAATGTAGAAGAAAAAATTACTCACAGGAATTCTTGTTGGCATTGATTTTGGTTGTCTCCACATGGCATCACACCTTGCTGAAGTCGTGGGGAAGACTGAATTTCTGGTGTCTGAGTTATGCAGAATCCACACCCCCCCCCCCGAAAGTTCCCTCTGGCACTTAGAGACACCAAACTTGCAGAGAAGCTTCCTCTGATTCGACTCTACATTTCCTCCAAGTTCAGGGAAGATTGGGCTTCCCCAAGCCACTTGAATAAGGGTACTTTCCTGGGGAGGGGGCACTTTCTGGAAGTATAACTCAAATGTTTGAAACCAATCTTCAGCATACTGGTAGGGATTGTAGAGAGGAAGCTTCCTTGCAAATTTGGCATTTCTAGGTGCACTTTCCAGGGGGGCTGGGAAAAAAGTAAGTTCATTTTTTGTGATGTGTTGCCCTTAACATAAGAACATAAGAACATAAGAAGAGCCATTCTGGATCAGGCCAAGGCCCATCTAGTCCAGCTTCCTGTATCTCACAGCGGCTCCACCAGATGCGTTTGGGAGCGCATGAGACTAGATATCTGTCTCCTGATACCACTCCCCTGCATCTGGCCCTTAAGTACCCTGGTTTCTCCATCATGGTTTGTAACCTGTGATGGACTTTTTCTCCAGGAATCTGTCCAATCCCCTTTTGAAGGCATCCAGGCCAGATGCCATCACCACATCCTGTGGCAGGGAGTTCCATAGACTTACAACGCGCTGGGTGAAAAAATATTTTCTTTTGTCAGTTCTTACTCTCCCAGCCCTCAATTTGAGTGCATGTCCCCTAGTTCTGGCATTTTGGGAGAGGGAGAAGAGCTTCCCTCTATCCACTTTACTCATACCCTACATTATTTTGTATGTCTCAATCATATCCCCCCTCAAGCGCCTTTTTTCCAGACTAAAGAGGCCCAAATGTTTTAGCCTTTCTTCATAAGGGAGGTGCCCCAGGCCAGTAATCATTTTAGTCGCTCTCTTCTGCACCTTTTCCAGTTCCACTATGTCTTTCTTGAGATGCGGTGACCAGAATTGTACACAATATTCCAGGTGGGGACTTACTATTGTTTTGTATAAAGGCATTATAATGTTCGCTGTTTTATTTTCAATCCCCTTTTTGATAATCCCTAGCATGGAATTGGCCTTCTTCACCGCTGCCACACACTGGGGAGACACCTTCATGGAGCTGTCCACCAACACACCAAGATCTCTTTCCTGATCCGTCACGGATAACTCAGAGCCCATGAGTTGATAGATGAAGTTTGGATTTTTTGCCCCAATATGCATTACTTTACATTTAGTTACATTAAAACGCATTTGCCATTTCTCAGCCCATTCCCCCAGTTTGGAGAGATCCTTCTGGAGCTCTTCACAATCTTCTCTGGTTTTTACCACACGGAAAAGTTTTGTGTCATCGGCAAACTTGGCCACCTCACTGTTTATCCCTGTCTCCAGGTCATTTATGAACAGATTGAAAAGCACCGGTCCCAGGACAGGGCCCTGGGGCACACCGCTTTTCACCTCTCTCCATTGTGAAAATTTCCCATTGACACCTACTCTTTGTTTCCAGGATCTCAACCAGTTCTCAATCCATAAGAGGACCTGCCCTCTTATCCCCTGACCGTGCAATTTTCTCAGCAGCCTTTGGTGAGGGACTGTGTCAAAAGCCTTTTGAAAATCCAGATAGAATATATCCACCGGTTCACCCAAATCCATGTGCCTGTTGACCTTTTCAAAAAATTCTAAAAGGTTTGTCAGACAAGATTTACCCTTACAGAAGCCATGCTGATTTTCTCTCAGCAAGGTTTGTTCTTTTATGTGTTTTAAGATTTTCTCTTGGATGAGGCATTCCACCATCTTCCCTGAGACAGATGTAAGGCTAACTGGCCTGTAGTTTCCCGGGTCCCCCCTCCTTCCTTTTTAAAAAATTGGTGTGACATCTGCTATCCTCCAGTCCTCCGGCACTGTGGCCGTTTTAAGAGACAAGTTGCATATAACCGTTAAGAGATCTGCAAATTCGTTTCTCAGTTCCCTAATAACCCTTGGGTGGATGCCATCTGGGCCCGGTGACTTGTTAATCCTCAATTTATCAATTGATGAATCACATATTTAAAAACCCACATTTTTTCTGATTCATCCCCGTCACTATACTTAGCTCTAAAGAAAAAAATAGCAAGGTAAAGAGAAAATTATCCTTCAAACAAAAATTTTCCTCCAAACAAGGATCTATCAGCATGGGGGTAGGGGAGCCAGAAGTAGAAATGAAAAAACATAAGTATTCTGATTTGTAGCTGCCTAGATGCCCTAGGCACATCTGATCTCGCCTGATTTCAGAAGCTAAGCAGCGTCGGCCCTGGTTAGTACTTGGATGGGAGACCACCAGGGAATACCAGGTGCTGTAGGCGCCTGGAGTAGGAACTGGCAAACCACTCCAGTATTCCTGCCAAGAAAACTCCATGGACATGGGGTCACGAAGAGTCAGTCACGACTGTAATGACGCATCACACACACACACACATTCTGATTTGTAGAAGCAGTGTCACACACACACACACACACACACACACACACACACACACACACACACACACACACACACACACACACACACGTTAGAGGTGAGAATGACATCTTAGAATCTGGAGATGGGACAAATGATAAATATGTTCCAATGTGCACATTAATCTGGGAACTGCAAGTTCAGATCAGTTTGTTTAAAATGAAATTCTCTTTAACACCTCTCCATACCCTACAGCTTTCAAGACTGTAATGGAAGGAGATGATACTGCAGTGCTCAAGTGACTGCATGCTAAACTAGGCAAACACCCACATTACTGAATTCTATGCTTGAAAAAAAGAATTGGAGAGCCACCAATTAATGGGTTCATGTACGTTCTAGAAGATATTTTTTCTTATGAAAATGAATATAAATAGTCCAAGGATGGCTGTGCTTGAGACAGAGCGAGGCAAATGTCTCAGGCACTGAATTCTGGGTTACATAGAGGGGATATAATCAGTGCCCACTTAGACATTTCTGTTTGTTAGAAAGGACAACTCCATGTTCCAGATAGTCTGACCCTTCAGATGTGGTGTTAGAGGTATGAACAATGTTTGCCAAACTCCTTGTTGATTTAGGGTTTTTTTTTGACACAATGTATCACCTCTGAGAGGAATTTCTCAGATTCGTAAAATTTCTTCCTTCAGATACTAGAGGGAGAACAGAAACATTTTTTTCCTATCATGGTGTCTGCTGCTTGTGCACATACTCTCTGCACAAAATAAATATCCTTTTCCTTTTAAAGAGGAAGCAAAGGAAGACTGACTGATTATTTTTAGAAGGTCAAAACAATTCATTTAAAGTTTTCAGTTTTTAATAATCCATGAAACAAGACAGCCACTACCATAATTTTGTGCACTTTAAGCAAAGCTAATTTCATTTACATGGAGAACACCAGAAAATATTTTGCTTTCTAACACACAAGGGATATTTTGTTTCCATATCCTCACTCATTCAGATAAATGAGAAAGAAAAAAAGCACATCCAGTGTGGTGCACACATACATACATAAATAGAAAAGAGATTTAGCATCAAGTTCCATTAGTTCTATGGGTCTATTCCAGCTAATGGGGGCCATGCCCTTTCTTTGACATGGATATAACAGCTGCAAGGGGCTGTAGTCAATTCACACTGGATCTTATGCTCTAGTATTATACTTATTTAATGCTAGATGCTGAAGCTAATTCCCACTTATGGCTGCTCCGAACAGCCTTTCAGTGCTGGGAGGGGCACCTTTGCTTCCCTGCACCCGTCAAGGCACTAAAATTGTGCACCACATGGTCCATCAGGTTATGAGCCTACAAGGCTCTGGTGAAAGTTTGGATGGGAATTTTCACTGCTACCCAGATTGGCCAAGCGTGGCAGTGAGTTTTTGCCCATCCCATTCTCCCCAGGTGAGGTGTGGTGATCCACTATTCTACCAGTCACAATTGGCAGTTAGTGCATGTAGCAACCCAAGTTAGTATTAGAAAGTTGAGTGTTTGTAATTTACCCAGCAGCCTTCAATATTAATAGTCTAACAATATGTCAAACAAAACAAATAATAAAAACGGTAAATGTGTAGGAATAGATATGTAAAAACGGTCAATGCGTGCCTTCCTGTCATACTCACAGAAATCATTGAGTCCATTTTTAATCACTTTGTCACACTCAATTCTTGCTATCAGTTTCAGTTTTTCATTTCCCCAGACTTCATATCAAACAACATTTTGGTTTTGAAGAACATGTGTGCCAGGCTTTTTACCGAACCTTTAATGAAGAAGAAAAAAGAATGCATATCAGCTTACTTTCCATCATTGTAAATGGGCAAAAAAAGGAATATCTGACTTCAAAGCCGAAACAGATCCTGAGAGAAAGCAGACTTATCTTTCCAGTTATTCTGATTTCCTTTTGAGCATTAATTTCCACTGTCATTAACATATGAAGCACTTTAGAGTCTCTTGCCTGCAGATGGCCACACCTAAATGGTTTCTTCAAAGCTACACATGGAGGATTTTGAGACCAATTGTTAAAGTTCACATGAAGGACATCCTTTGTTAGCAGCCACTCATGATATAAAAATCTGCCGCATGTTCTGATATTATTGAACATTTTTACGGATCACATCAACACATTTTGTTCAGTACATTTCATTGCCAACTTTTCAGGAAATATATCTTATAAAATAAAATGGCACATATCAATACTACAGGACGGCACTTTGACAAACATGTGATACATAATGTAGTTGCTTAGGTTTTGATTTAAAAATCAGCTAAGTAAATCAGAAAGATAGTTATAGGGCTGTGAAATTTATGTGCAGATATGTTATATAATGCCAAAGGGAGAAAGGCTATCTATCTCAGCTATAGCTCCCATCCCAGCAATGTAAGATCCATCCTGTATAGTTCATGTTTATTTATTTATTTTATTTATTATTAAATTTTTAACCCGCCCATCTTCCAGAGGGAACTCTGGGCGGCTTACAGAAGGCTGATCAATACAGCAAAGTACAATATAAAACGAACAGGACAATCTAAATAAGTTAAGAGTAAAACAAATGGCACCCTTGGCACAGAACAGATGAGGCTCAGCAAGAGAGCATCTCAATAGTTAAACTAATTAATTAACAGATGGCGGACAAAAAAAAGCTAAGCTTGGTCACCAAAGGCCTCGCGGTAGAACAAGGTTTTCAATGTTCTACGGAAGGCTAGCAGGGACTCTGCAGAGCACACTTCGCTAGGGAGGCTGTTCCACAATGAAGTGGCGGCCACCGAGAAGGCCCAGTTACGGGTGGTAGTTTTCCGGGCCTCTCTAGGGGTGACAACCTGAAGCGAGTGCGCTCGCGACTGCTGAACTGGTCGGGCTGAGGTTGATCGCTGGGCGATCCGCTCTGCCAGGTAGTCCGGTTGCTACAAAATATAGGGCCTTTTTACATGACCCCTAAGATCCGCTGGCCACTTAAATTCGGACCAGAGATCTTAGGGGTTCGTCGCTCTTTGGGCGTTCCCACCCCCCTCCGCACTTCCTGGTTGCTGGCTGCGTGAGGGGAGGGAGAAAAAGAGAAAGAAAAGCATGCCGCTCACCTCGTCTCTGTAAAAGTAGCTCTTAAAGGGGCGGGAGCCAAAAAACAACAAACAGAAGCAAGGAGAGCCCCGCACTCACTATCCTTACACCGGATCAAATAATATTCACCTCCAAAAAGCAGGTACCTGAAAGCTGCGCTGGGACACGCTAAAGTGGGCGGAGTCGCACTTAATTTCCTGTTAACTCCGGAGCTGGTGGGTAAACATTTTTAAGCTCCAGAGCTGGGAGCCATTTGCCCCGGAGTTTAGGGGTCGTGTAAAAAAGCCCATAGTTGCAACATCACAGAAATAAATGATGGTCTTTCTGGTCTTCTTCAACTCAAAAGAGCTGCCATTTCTTTCACAGGGGAGCTGATGGAAAGGATCCCAGTTCTTCCTTTACTGTAGCTGTAATGTGAACTTTCATATGAAGACAGAATATTTTTCTTCTTTTGAAATCAGCCTTTCCAGCACTCACATTCTTTCTAGCCTGCTTATGTAGACAGCAGCAGCAGCAACAACAATAACAATTCAATGCAAGTCTCATTGTTCAGCAGTTGTGGATTGCCAAATGGCCTGCAAATATGTAGGCTAAAAGGCATGAAAGATAGAATGTTTGAGTTATCCCACACCAAGGCAACTGTGCTAGCAGGGTATGGAGATCTAGTCTGTAGTGGCACTGCAGCCATTAAAACTGAACACAAAATAATTGAATGGTGTCTTCCAGTTTTATTCTGATGAGCTTGTAGATCTTATTATGAGTTCTCTAATAAATATCAGTGCTGGCTTAAGATATCAAAGGTTGTAATATAATAGAGATGCTAGATTGAAGTGTATGGAAAAACTTCTCCAATAGAATGTAGTAAAGCAGTGTGGTATTGTGAATTCTAGCTGCAAATGCTTAGCAGAAAACTGACCGAAATCCTGTCACTTAGCATAATAGGTCACATTTGAGTAGGCTCCTTGAAGTGGGGATTTGATGTGTCAACTTCATTGAGTCAATTGGCCTACTTTAGCTGCAATTTAATATGCTAAAGTAAGTTGCAACCAGAGTAGGCCCATCTGAACCAATGAAAGAAATGTTGACTCTAGTGCAATTTCCTATGCTAAGCAAGAGGAATTCTCTCTATTATCTTTGCTGTTATTGAGCAAGATTCTCTGATTATTTGTTGGAATGACGGTTACGAGATTTTTTTTAAAAAAGTTGATTGTTGCATTGCATGGATGCACTCATAAAAAAGAAAATGTGAACGGATTGATTAATTGATCTGAACCTCCTGTTTGATCCCAAACCGCCTGTATTCCACTCACTTTTATGAAATGATGATAGCTAACATTATTCTCTGATGTGCCAAACACAACTGAAGATTTTTCTTTTCCAGACATATTGTAAAATGTATTTGTAGCAACAACTGCATCTTTCTCTGTGAACATCCAAACCTTTGCATAGCTGAGCAAAATAAACAGAAACTATTTTCTGGACAACTATGTGTCATAACCATATACAAAGAGAGGGGGGGAGTGATAGCTAAAGAGAGGTGTCTGTGTTACTTCCTGTATTATTACAAGGAGTAACCCCTGAAATCATTTATAGAATCATAGAATCATAGAATCATAGAATCATAGAGTTGGAAGTGACCTCAAGGGCCATCTAGTCCAACCCCCTGCCATGCAGGAACCCCCATCACAATATTTCCGACAGATGGCCATCCAGCCTCTGCTTAAAAACCTCCAAAGAAGGAGACTCAACCACCCTCCGCAGCAGCATATTCCACTGCCGAATAGCTCTAACTGTCATGAAGTTCTTCCTAATGTTCAAATGGAATCACCTTTTCTGTAGTTTGAAACCACTGCCCCAAGTCCTAGTCTCTGAAGCCATGGAAAACAAATCTGTTCCCTCTTCAATATGACATCCTTTCAAATATTTAAACATAGCTATCATATCCCCTCTCAGTCTTCTTTTTGAAAGGCTAAACATTCCCAGTTCCCTAAGCCGTTCCTCATAAGACATTTCCTCCAGACCCTCAACCATCCTGGTAGCCCTCCTCTGCACCTGCTCAATGTTGTCAGCATCCTTTTTAAATTGAGGCGCACAGAACTGGACACAGTACTCCAGGTGGGGTCTGACAAGAGCAGAATAGAGTGGTGTATAAAGTGTATTGTAAGCATTTTCTGGGGATAGAGGAAGGGAGGTCTGTAGCTCTGTGCTAAAACACCCTTTACATGTAAAATAGGGCTAAGCCAAGGCAATTTGCTGCTTGAAATACAGCAGTAAAACCCCATTCACCTAAGTCCAGGCACGTAATAGTCAATGGTGGGGAATAATTTTGGTATGAGACATGAAATCCCTTAGACATTTCATTCCTTCCAAGAGCATAAAAATCCAGTCATAACAAAGTAAATAATTAACCTTCCTGACACCCAAAGGTTGTAGACTGGAGTGCTGATTTCATTCTTCCTAACAGACTTGCTGCTTCTGATGTAACAATTTCTAGGATCAGTCACACACATGTCCTGGATAGAACTGAGGAAGACCTCTGTCCAAAATAACAATTACACTTAGTGTTGATGAGGGAAGGAAAAAAGAAGCCCATGGGTTAAAAGTCCCCTACAATGGTCATTTTTTCAGTGGCAGGGCTTCTGGATTCCCCTCTGCTGTGGAGTGAATTGGCTATGAGCAGATAATTGTTACTCCTAGTAGCCTTTTTGAAAAGATGCAACTTATGTATTATGTGGAAGAGATGTTGTCGGGATTCCATACCCCAATAGGCTCTGAACCCGAAATAACCTGGCAGCACTGAGGCAGCCTAAGCCCTGGACAGAGCTGTCCAGAGAGCAGCAGGGAACCCGGTGTGGTTAAGCTGACCTGGACCTGGCATAGCTCAGGAGACCAGGGGAAATAATGGCAATCCCAGATATCAGATAATCAGGCACATCTGGTCTGTGACCAGCCCGAAGCTCCTTCCTCTCCCCCTTATCAATGAGTCCTCACTAGCCAGCATTTCCTCCTAGATAAGGGTGCATACTCCCCTCACCAATGGAATTCATATGTGATTGAAGACCATCCTTCCTCTGTCTTCCTCTGTCCTACGGTCAATGATTATCCACCCCTCCCACATGTGCGATGCCTTGTTTTGTCACTCCTAATGAAGAGTCTCAGCCGGGCTAGCGAGAGAAGCGGCACGAGCTGATGGCATTCTGTCCATCAGTCTTATCTTTTTTACAGGATGCTTTATGTGGAAATTCTTGATATGGCAAGAAGTTCTTGATATGGCAAGACAATGAGGACTTGAACATATCCTATGACATGGCTGCAGTATATATATTACAGAGTGCTAAGAGGCATAAACTTCTTTTTTTGGCCAAGTCAACATGTTGTCACCTTGATAACCTACTGATAGAGCAATAGTTTGATAAATACAGGATGTGGCATGTAGTATTTTTCTGTCCTGATGCTATTAAGCCAGTGACATGACAGCCATGAAACCGCATAGCAGCTTTTCCTGAATGCCATGGTACTGTGGATTAGTAGGGTGTCAAACTGGTTACCAGAGCTGCATAGATGCCCTAAGCACATCCAATCTCACCTATTTTCGGAAGCTAAGCAGGGTCAGCCCTGGTTAGTACTTGGTTGGGAGACCACCAGAGAATACCAGGTGCTGTAGGTGCCTGGAGTAGGAACTGGCAAACCACTCCAGTATTCCTGCCATGAAAACTCCATGGACATGGGGTCACGAAGAGTTGGTCACGACTGTAATCACACACACACACACACACACACACACACACACACACACA
The DNA here is from genome assembly GCA_037367245.1 of Phrynocephalus guinanensis. Classification (NCBI taxonomy): domain Eukaryota; kingdom Metazoa; phylum Chordata; class Lepidosauria; order Squamata; family Agamidae; genus Phrynocephalus; species Phrynocephalus guinanensis. The sequence continues at coordinate 99,892,104 of CM074739.1, read as the reverse complement.
CACACACACACACACACACACACACAAACTGGTTAACACTAGAGTGCTGGATGGAAAAGCACTTTACAAAATTTATTGTAAGCCGCCCAGAGTTCCCTTTTGGGAAGATGGGTGGGGTATAAGACTAACAAATAAATAAATAAATAAATAAATTACTTCTTCTCATTGAAACAACCTGTATTAACAGGCTCAAAATTCAATACAACTCACAAGACTTCTCATTTCCAGAGTGAGAGCAAGACAAAGAGGGTTTGCTGCTGCTACTGTTGAAATTACTGCATTCTGCACAAGACAGCTCTGCAGAAAATCTGTATATTTTCTCTTTTTGAAGCAAAACAAACATGCATAGCAAGCCCAGAAGAATTGTCTGATTGATCAATAGGGATAACCTATCCCACACATTTTTGGAAGTCCATACATTAAGGCAGAAGGTATGTGTGTGTGTGTGTGTGTGTGTGTGTGTGTGTGTGTGTGTGTGTGTGTGTGTGTGTGTGTGTGTGTGTGTGTGTGTGTGTGTGTGTGTGTGTGTGTATTCCCCCCAAAAACTTTTGAAAATGTATCTCCTATACAAAGAATTACAAATATTATTGTATTGCAGTCAAAGAAAACAAAATGTGTGGTTTCTCAGTTTCTCTTCAGAGAATAAGGCAAGCAAAAATTTGCATGCCTATGAGGAATAGCAGACTGTTAGACATTCAAGACATCTGTGAAAGCAACTTAAGCCAAATTAATTTCTATTTTTACCTCTACAGATGTCCAGCTATATCTGTCAGTCTCACAGTTAGTGTGAACCAATTAGCATTAACTTGCTTAATTGACAGTAATTATCTTAAAGCAATTATGCATCATTGAACAAACTGAGTGTTCCCCAAGTACCATTCTGTAAGCTAAAGATGGTCACTAAATATTTAGTTATTAAAATTCCAACTGGATAGTTTGCATCAAGAAAAAATTGGAATGCACACAGTGTTATGCTCACGTGTTTCTGAAAATTCAAAACCACTATTTCCCAAAGTAATGATGGTATAATTAGCTTTGCCACAATTCCATTAGGAAGCAAATTTACTGAATGTTGATTAGGTTGGGGAGGGGGAATTAATTTAACAGTGTTTTAGATTCATGCTTTCTGTTTTGTGTTGGGAGCAGGCGCATAATTTGAATTGGCTTTGGAGAAGAATCTGCACCACTCGTTTACAACAATTTCATCAAAGACAACACAACATTTGATTGGGAAATGACCAAATAAGCAGAAGCCAAAATATTCATGATAAGGACGAGATCCAGTAATCAGCTGCAACCAGAGCAGAGATCTAATGGGTAAACTCTTCCATAAATTTTGTTCATTCAATGGGCCTACTTTATTAGAAGCTTACTTCTGGATTTCAATCAGTATTTGACATCCCCTTTCTGGAGTGTTCTTTTGTAAGGGTGTATTAATTTAAATATATTATTTTTGTCAACTTGGTGCTGATAGTCATGCTGCTGGTGGCAGGAGGCACTAAAGCTTTAGAAAATTAGGTCTCTATACACTTATTGTCAGCTGGGCCTAGCCTATTTTTAGTGTTGCATAAATGGCAGGATAGGGCAGTAATTTAGAACAGTAGGGAGTTGGAGTTCAATTCCCCACAATGCCCTGTAGCAAAAGTCTTGACTTTTGTAGCCTTGTGCAAGCCACACGTCCCAGGGTAGCCCAGAAGGTGGTTCTTGCAAAATCACATTTCAGTATTCTATACCCAAAAAAACTCTGGAAAGAGTCGCCATAACCCAACAGGGTATCCTATTGATCAGTGTTGGCGAACCTATTACATGGGTGCCGAAGGTGGCACTCAGAGCCCTTTCTGTATGCACCTGACATCAATCCTTCACAGCCACCCGAATTCAGGTTAAATTGCTGTATTGGCACTTTGCAAAAAATTAATGGGTTCGTTTGGGCACTCAGTCTCTAAAAGATTCCCCATCACTGCTATAGACCCTCTTGACTGATGTCATTGGTGTTTTCAATATTCATGATTCCCTCTATTATGTAAAGTTTGTACTATTTTTCCTGCTGGAACTCGGGCATGATAGTAGGCAGCAATATTGGGCATTTCCTGACATTCTGATTTGGGGCTGAAAAGACAACAAGATTTCATCTGGAAGTTGATTCTTGACAACTTCCTCGCCTGGATGACTGAGAATCTTCACAGACAACAATATTTCATATTCATAAACTGGGAGCTGTTTCATGAATCATTAAAGATGCCAGGTGCACATCTGCAGGCAGAAGAACCCCAAATCAGTCCTAGGGAGAGTGTAATGGTCAATTGCCTACCATTTGTAAAGACCGGCTGATGGCTCTGTAAGAATGGGAGCCACATTTCAATGGAAGGGAAACAGGCTTAGTCCCAGGGTCTCCTGTGAGATCAAAGAGGCTTTGAAATTGGCAGCTCTGAGGCCAGCTCAAACTGTCCTTGAAGCATTCTCTCCACAAAAGCACATGCAGACCATAAAATGCAGCCATGAAACCAAAGGAACCAGAGGAAAGCTAGAAATTCAGACCCAGTCTTGAAAAATGGATGTCTTTTGGTGTTAAGTAAAGCAAATAGGGCTTCCAGTCTATATAAAGGTTGCCTGTTTTTGTTTTGTTTTTGTTAGGAAAAAAAGAGGAAAGATCCCTGACCTGTCAAAGAGACGATAAATGAGTTACCTGCATTTCAAGATTATAATATGATGTATTGTTGCACAATGTTTTTCTTGGAAATTAAAGCAAAACCCTCACTTGTGTTTGGCAAACAGAAATACCTAGCCAGTACTGCTGTGTGATGACCATGGATCCAAAGTGGTTCAGATGCCCAGATATCCAATCCTAAATGTTATTCAGTTTAGCTTGTTTTGCACGATGGCTCACAGTAATAAATGCCTCCAGTTATCCATACCTAATGCAAACAGAATATAAAGTCCCACTGAAGCATGAACACAGTAATATATTTTCTTCAGTAAACACTGATGAATCAAATTTATGGTAGAAATGGGAAATTATATTAATCCATCTTGCACTTTACAGTAACACAAATCAGCTGGCATCCTCATTTATATTGTGGCAAATATCTCATTAATCTGGTACCAACCTGAACATTGTTCTATGTACTACAAAAGATCAATGGAGTAGATTAAAAATGCACAAGGGAAGGAGTAAATTATATTTCTGACACTTATTAAGCGATTTCCTCATTTCTTGTGTATGTGCTGCTATTGCGAGTTATCACTTGGGCAGTAACACTTCCATTATACAGTACTTTGAAATGGGCTTCTCAAAGAAACACTTGGGTGAATAATGTCTAAGAGTGAAAAAGCAGCAGAAGAGCGTTGTGGCACAGTGGTTAAATTGTTGCACTGCAGTGATAACTATGCTCACAACCTGGGGTTCAATCTCAGGTAGACATCTCATGGTTGATTCAACCTTCTATCCTTCCAAGGTTAGTAAAATGTGTACCCAGCTCACTTGGCAGGGGGAGGGGGCAATTTTTAGCCTGAATAAATAAATTGGAAACCATCCAGAGAATGCTTTAAAGCACCGCAGGGGAGTGTATAAGCAGAGTAATTTGTTTTTGCATTTTTAGACTACTTATAAATTAATGCTAATAAATTACCAGATAATCCTGGACCCAAATCATTCTATTAGGGCAAGCAACTTCACTTCAAGGTCTTATTTTCATTGTAATTATCTCTACTTTTGTAGAATAATTGGAAGTGACTGTCCTTGGAACCATAAGCAGCGAAGTTGGTCTGTCAAGATATTTCAGAGCTTTCAGTTGGTTACTTGTCAGCCTTTTGAGGATGGGTATGACCACTCAACATTATAGAAGTATTCCATAGAACAGTCATCACTAGCTGCTTTTACACGACTCCTAAAATCCAAGGCAAAGGGCTCCCAGATGCGGAGCTTAAAATTGTTTTCCCACCAGCTGTGGACTTTTAAAAAAAATTAAGTACGATCACGTCCATCTAAGCGCGCCCCAGCGCATTTTACAAGTACCCGGTCTCTGGAGGTAAAAAAAATTCTGATGCGGATAATAAAGCTGTGGATGCCGGGCTCTCCTCGCCTTCTGTTTGTTTGTTTTTGTCCCCACCGCCCCTTTAACAGCCTGGATCCCTACGGGGCTGCTACGACGGCAGACGGAGGTGAGCAGAGGTGAGCCTGCATTCTTTTCTCCCTGTTTTTCTCCCTCCCCTCACCACAGACAGGAGCAATGGAGTGCGGAAGGATGGGAACACAGGAAGCAGAACAAACCCCCACAATCTCTGGTCCGAATTTAAGTTGCCACCGGATTTTAGAGGTCATGCAAAAGCGCCCACTGTTACTCTTCAAGAGAACTTTCCAGTGTCACTGAAATAGAAAAACTTCCCTTATTGAAAAGCTCATGTTTAGCTTTTCAGGGATATCAGCATAGCCAAAGATTTCTTCATTTTAATGGAAGCTATTTCTTCATTGGCTTTCAATCCAATTTGTGGACCTTTGGGTCCAGATGGCTCTTTTTTCATCATGCATGAAGAATTTGATTCTGGACTGTGACTATATCACATTTGTCCACTCCATTGTCTGTGGTGTTGGTCCTAATCAATGGCCATAAAAGACTTCACGCCTGCCCTATGTAGGACATTACTCTGATCTTGCATAATCCTATTAGAAAAAAAATAGCAAAAGTAATAGCAAGATAAATTTTTTCTGGAGAAGAAGAGTACAAAGAAGAGATTGATTTGCTTGGGGTTGTATGTAAATACTCTAAAGTTTTTGAATATGATCTTTTCTGTTTTCCAATTTAAAACAAGCTGCCTCAAGCTGCTGATCATCAAAACTTTATTTTCTTGGGATTCAGAATAGGTGACATGATGGATCGATTCTGATTAACTGTGGCAAGGTGTTTCACATACCAGCGAGAATTGATTTTCCTCAGTTTATTTTGCTTATTACAGAATCTGATCACTTTTTATCTATCCGTTTTATGGATAGAAGGATATTGAAGTGGTCTTGTGCTGTACGATTAATTCAAAACCAATAAAATGTTACAATTCTAAGTGTAATGATCGGATGACTACAAGATTAAAACAGCATCAACCAGTGAATGTGTATGGAAATATTATGAGGAAAATGTGAAAAAGTGGAAGTTGGTTGAAGGTGCTCTGAGTTGGAGAATATTATTTGGAGGAAATGTAAGCAGAAGTGACTATGAACAAACATTCCTTTCTCCTCCTCCTCTCCCTGTCCCTTTGCACAGGGCCCCTCAACACTTTAGAATGGCTTCAGTGGAGATGCTGGAAATTGCTAAAACGGTAAGAAATTAGGCTGGAAAATGTGGTTCTGTAAGCTATGGACCTTGGAAGTAATTAGTTACAAGGAACTGTTATTTCCAATCAGTTCCTTTTTTGAGTAAGAAATAATATAATGGGTAGTCACAAAGTTGAATCAGTTGTTACAAAGTTATTTTTAGGCACAAATTTCCAGGCCCCAAGATGGACATAACTGTAATTAATTCATAGGAAGATGACTTATACCAAATGATACCATTAGTTCATCCAGGGTTGCATGGTATTTACTGCCTGACAAGTGTCTCATAGTCCACGAGGCAGTTGTTCAGGCTTGACATCTGGACTTTCTGTATTTATTTATTTTATTTATTTATTGGATTTTCATACCACCCATCTGGCAGTGAGGCCAGTCTGTATGTAAAGTAGGTGCTCTTCCATCAAGCTATGATTCCTTTTGGTAGATACAAGTACACAGGTTTGCTGTCCATTGTTGCAGCAATTTCATTCAATTGCCAAAAAGGCCAACTTGACACCACAGATAAAAAGAATGCATGCCTTTTTTAAAGGGTACATCTTCATCTCATTTCAGTTTGAGTGACTTCCTCTCAATTCAGTACCCTGCCACATCATGCCCCAAATATTGCAGTCCCATTATATCACGGGATCCTCCACCACCACCCCTCCACTTTGGTTATAGCAGCCCCTGCGGAGGCCTCCCAACCTGGGTGTGGAAGCCTCCAGCCATCGTGGAGGTCTCCAATCTCAGTGAAGGTCCCTTCAGACCTAGGTATGTCCATACTTTTTCCCACCCATCACATCAAACTCACCCAACAGACCTGTGATTGACAAATATGAGGCGTCACTGGTTTTTGCATCTCATGCGGTCCCTATCACTGTTAACATGGGGAGGGCAATTTGTGAACATATAACTCAGATGCCAGAAACCCAAATGTCACCAATCTTGGAGGGCTTGTAGAGGAGAGTAAAGGGAAACTTTTATATGAATTTGGTGTCCCTAGTTGCCTAGGAGGGGAATGTTATAGTCGAACAAACCAACAAATACAAAATCACTAAACCCTCATTAACTCGTACTTGTTGGGGAGGAGTACAAATATAAATTTGGATCGACAAATTAGTGATATTAAAAATAATTCAAATTCACTTTTATAATTCATGCCAATCTCTAATTTCAAGGTATATACCACTGGCTAGCAGGGAGAGATTCTTCCAAGGGTATATCACAGTGTAAGCCCAATATAATGGCTGAATAGCAGGTATAGATATACAATACTTGACATTTTGACAACCAAACAGATGCTTTAGGGGAAATTGCTACTATAACTCAGTCTCTACTATAAGAGGAGTGAAAGAGAGCTCTTGTGTTATACATTGCTATCTATATGCTTCTCAACTCTCTCTCTCTCTCTCTCTCTCTCTCTCTCTCTCTCTCTCTCTCTCTCTCTCTCTCTCTCTCTCTCTCTCTCTCTCTCTCTCTCTCTCTCTCTCTCTCTCTCACACACACACACACACACACACACACACACACACACCATTCCTATCCCTGTGTTCAGGGAGAAAGATGCTTAGTTCTCCAAACGATTTTCAGAACCTGATACAGACATTGTTTTGGTTTACCACCCATCCACATATTACTTGACAGACTGACTAACAGCTGACGGGGTAGTTACGGCCATAGTGTACAAATTGCAGGGCCCATGGTACAGGTCATTCTCAGAAGGCAATGATGGAAAAGTCTTGCTTTCTTCTTTATTCTCAATGAAACCCCACATTGCAGCTGTCTTCTATCCCCTATGTTTAAATGAAATGAGATGTTGCTAACAGATTTGGATGAGATATCATCCAAAAACTGGTTATCATGTTTCTGTCGGGAGTCAAATGATACAAAATTGTTTAGAAGCAGCAGCTGAGGAACTCTTTTTGAGGGCAAAAAGTTAATCAGCTATCTGTTAGCATATCATTTGGCATTTTTTAGGATGGAGCTACAAAGATTTTCCCAGCATGCAACTTAAAACTAAAATATCAAGAAGTAGGATGCTGCTGGCCTGGCAAACCCATCTCCTTTGGGGGGGGAATGTAAAGAGCAGAGATTTAGTAGAAAATCCTAAGGAGTTGCTACTGCTTCTCTCCAGCATTTGTTGCCATAGTAGGCAATTACCTCAAGCTACCTAACATTGAAGTCTGGCCTGATAATCCTGCACATTGTACAGCAGATTCGTATGTCTGTAATGGTTGCCTTCTTCATGGAGACAGAGATGTGCAGAAACTGCTGGTCCAGCACAATTCGTTTTCCCAGCTGAGCTACTGATCCATAGTTCAGCACCCGATGACCACCAGCAGACACCCCCTTCAGCAGCAGCATCCCCATTCTGAGCACCCCAAGTGCTGTTAGAGGTGCCCGCTGGAGGAGGCACGGCACAACAGATCAGCTGTTTGTCCAGGAAATGAACCATACAAACCACTGAATCAGTGGTTCGTGTCCATCTCTGGTGAAGACATTCAGTATGTATGTACAAGCATATGCACAGAGGGCTTTCCTGAGATGGGGGTTGGCAACTTGAAGAAACTGTAATAAAGAGTTACTGCTAATTTCAGCATTTCCCCCTTTGGACATTTGTCCAGCTTAAACCATAAAAGTTCAAGGTACACTCCACTAGGGGCGTTTATACACGACCCCTAAACTCCGGGGCAAATGGCTCCCAGCTCCGGAGCTTTAAAATGTTTCCCCACCAGCTCTGCAGTTTACAGGAAATTAAGTGCAACCACGCCCACTTTAGCGCGTCCCAGCACACCTTTCAAGTACCTGCTCTCTGGAGGTGAAAATTCTTTGATGCGGTGTAACGATAGTGAGTGCGGGGCTCTCCTCAGTTCTGTTTGCTATTTTTTGGCTCCCGCCCCTTTAAGAGCTACTTAAGAGACTGGAATGTTGCTGCGGCAAGAGCGAGAGGCAGAACGGAGGTGAACCACGTCTCTTTTCTTCCTGTTTTTTCTCCCTCCCCTCACGCAGCCAGCAGCCAGGAGTGCGGAGGGGGTGGGAACGCAGGAACAGCGACCAAACCCTAAGATCTCTGGTCCGAATTTAAGTGGCCAGCGGATCTTAGGGGTCGTGTGAAAAGGCCCTAAATGGGACTTCCATCTAAATAAGTGTGCTGAGGCATGCAACTTTAAGCTTTTTGAAAATAGAAAACCTTGCTATTTGTTACAAACATTTTTGCACATCACTGTATTAGCAAGTGGAGCTTGCAAAATTATTAGTGGAAAGTATTTCGATTTTCAGAGTAACAGTTTTAAAGTGGATAAATAAAAAATAGAGGGTTAGCAGGAGGTAACAAAATATGCATTTTCTCTTTTAAAGCAAAGCAAAGTGTTCTGCTTATATACTGCCCCATAGCACAACAAGCAATCTCTGGGCGGTTTGCAGTTTAATTATGCAGGCTACACATTTCCCCCTTCCCAACAGGGTGAGTACTCATTTTAAGCTGTAAGGGGGAAGAAATGAACAGAATAATAATAATGTCACATGAACAGAATAATAATAATGTAAAAAAAACCTGTGTTTCCATTACACTGTATTTGTACAGCACAATTAAATGGTCTTAGTGGAAACAGTTTAATGCTATCCTGACTACCTGGAAAAAGTTTTAAAAAGTAAGCAGGACCTTTAAAAGAGTGCAATTTTAGCTACTAAAATTTAATCTACCATTTTAAGCATCTTGGTGGGGAAACGCAAATGTGGAAAGGCACCAAAATCGAGTTGTTTGTTTGTAATTATAATCAAAGTTTCAACCATAGTCTGAGTGATTTCTGCTCCACTTCCCTTGGAACTACTTGCTCATTAAGTCAACAACCCTATATGGTAGTGGTGGTGAACCTTCAGCACTCCAGATGTTTTGGGCCACAACTCCCAGAATTCCAAGCTTGTACTGCCAATGACAAAGGACTGTGGTAGTTGTGGTCCAAAACATCTGGAGTGCCGAATGTTTGCCACCACTGCAATATGGGTTCACCAGTTGAACTCACTGAGGCTTTCTTTGAAGGAAATATATGTAAGATTGTTCTGCTTGTTTACCCTTATCAAAGGCTGCTTGTACATGACCCCTAAAATCCGAGGCAAAGGGCTCCCAGATACAGAGCTTAAAATTGTTTCCCCACCAGCTGTGGACTTTAAAAAAAATTAAGTACGACCACGCCCACCTAAGCACGCCCCAGCCCACTTTAGAAGTACCTGTTCTACAGAGGTTAAAAAAAACTTCTGATGCAGATTGTAAAGCTGTGAATGCTGGGATCCCCTCGCCTTCTGGTCAGCCTCTTCTGGAGCCACTAGAGGTTGCCAACTTCCATACACAGTACTCCATGTGGAGTCTGCCCAGAGCAGAATAGAGTGGTACTATCACTTCCCTTGCTCTAGAAATGATGCTTCTGCTGATGCAACCAAGAATCACATTGACTTTCTTGGCCGCCATGTCACAGTTAGTAAAATGTGGGATAGATAATACTACTTTTAGGTAGATTTATAATTGGTTGACTGGTTGTATGCAAAGGGTGATCATAAATGGCTTCTCCTGAGCATGGAGAGGTGTGACCAGTGGGGTGCCCCGGGGTTCTGTTCTGGGTCCAGTGCTATTCAACATCTTTATTAATGACTTGGACAAAGGAATAGATAGTAGTCTGATTAAATTTGCAGATGATACCAAATTGGGGTGGGGGTGGCTAATTCCCTAGGATAAAAATCCAAATGTTGACAGATTAGAGTGCTGGGCCAAAGCGAATTGAGTGAGTTTCAACAGAGAGAAATGTAGGGCCCTGCATCTAGGCAGAAAAAAATGAATTGCATAGATATAGGATGGGAGACCCCTGGCTGGAGGATAGTACCTTGAAAGGGATCTGGGAGTCTGGGTGGAGCACAAATTGAACATAAGTCAGCAGTGTGACATGGCGGCCAAGAAAGCCAATGTGATTCTTGGTTGCATCAGCAGAAGCATCATTTCTAGAGCAAGGGAAGTGATGTGTGTGTGTTGCGTCGTTATAGTCGTGACCGAGCCTTCGTGACCCCATGTCCATGGAGTTTTCTTGGCAGGAATACTGGAGTGGCTTGCCAGTTCCTACCCCATGCGCCTACAGCACCTGGTATTTCCTGGTGGTCTCCCATCCAAGCACTAACCAGGGCCGACCCTGCTTAGCTTCCGAAATCAAGTGATAGTACCTCTCTATTCTGCTCTGGTCAGACTCCACACGGAGTACTTTGTATGGAAGTTGGCAACCTCGAGCGGCTCCAGAGGAGGGTGGCCAGAATTGTTAAAAGTCTGGAGCATATGTCTTATGAGGAGCAGCTTAGGGATCTGGGAACATTTTGTCTTACAAAAAGAAGGTTGAGAGGGGATATGATAGCCATGTTTTAATATATAAAAGGATGTCATATTGAAGTGTGTATTTGGGTTTTGTATGTAAAAGTTGTGTGTTTTTGTCCCTGTCTTTTCTTTCCCTCTTCATCTTTTTATACCTGCTGTGGAATCTGCAACAAATAGCCTGTTTTATTACATTGTCATGGAGCCTCCTTTTGTTCTGGAAATACAGCAGGGGGCTGGCTTGTTTTCCATTGCTTCAGAGACTAGGACTCAAGCAATGGTTTCAAACTACAGGAAAAGATATTCCAGTTTGAAATTTAGGAAGAAATTCCTGATGGTTAGAGCTGTTAAGCAGTGGAATATGCTGCCACGGAAGGTGGTGGAGTCTCCTTCTTTGGATGTTTTTAAGCAGAGGCTGGATGGCTTCCTCCTCCTCCTCCTCCTCCTCCTCCTCCTCCTCCTCCTCATTATTATTATTATTATTATTATTATTATTATTATTATTATTATTATTATTATTATTATTATTATTATTATTATTAATATCTGCTTCTAGAAAGAAGGCATTTGTTTGAATTTCTGTTTTAGATGTAAATAGAACTACAGACTACCCTAAAGTGCAAGGTTGTTTGTTCTTTTGGCAACTGTTGAACATAAGTTGCTGATCCAACTCAGAGAGTAAAATGTTTTGAGCTCTCTGACCCACCTTGTCTACAACATATCCAGATGCCCTGTGATTCCAATTCATCCCAAAGCTGGGGCAAATTGTGTGAGCTGAACTACAAGTCAGTGTGCACCTATGCTTTCTTACTTTGAGGCAATTCACCTCTCTCTCTCTCTCTCTCTCTCTCTCTCTCTCTCTCTCTCTCTCTCTCTCTCTCTCTCTCTCTCTCTCTGTGTGTGTGTGTGTGTGTGTGTGTGTGTGAGAGAGAGAGAGAGAGAGAGAGAGAGAGAGAGAGAGAGAGACTGAAAAACAATTTTGAACAGATGTGGGAGGGAGCAGAACTTGAAAATGTTTCTTTTTGTAAACTACAACTCTTGGATTCCTCAGTCAAGACTTCCAAACCATAGGAGGATGTGTGGGCTACAAATGAAATTCTCTAAGAAAGAAAATAAGCAGCAAATTTTGAAATACTTGTTGTAGAATGTGCAGGTAGATGAAATGAGTAGCATTGATCACAATAACCAGAGACCAATTAAATAAGGATTTGGTGTGCCTTAGCTTGTGTAGAAGTCATGTTTCATGAAACTATTACTTTATGAACCATTTTTTTTCATTCTTCTGTCCCAGTTTTAGTCCATGAATTATTATTCCCACACAAGTTATTCTGTTTTTTTTTCTTTTAAAAAAGAACACACAGAGAGAAATAATAGGTAAAATATTTAGGCATGCTTTATGAAGTAGCTAACTGTTCAATTGCAATACAGATGACCCATATATACTATTCATAAATGCATGAAACATTAGTATTTTGTGTCATTTCAATGAGGAGTATTTATTTGTAATGTGTTTGTGTTGATTATTTTAATGGTGTTATGCCATCTCAGTGCTGTGAAGAAAGATGTAGACATCACTCTTTGTTCTTTATGTTCCTGAGCAGTTTTATTAGTTGTGGGAAACATGGATTTATGCAGCTTTAGTGTTCCTGTGTATTTTCTATTTTGAGTATAAGGCAATAATTTTATCTAGGAAACATTTATGTTCCAATGGCCATATTTATGTTTCTAGTTTTGAAATAGAATTTTACTGCTGTAGGGATATTGTGTGAAACTGCCAACCTGACTGAACCCAGACTTGATTAGAAAGCACAAGAGATTGCCACTGGTATTCAATACACACATGCACACAAATACAAACAAAAAACACAGTATTTCAGATGGCACTAAACTGAAATTGTCTTATTGCTACTCTGACTTCAGTGAGCTGAAATGGTAAACTTATTATTTTAAGGGATAAGCTATATGTTTGATCTTCCAACTTCTGCTGTTGCCATCTTGGACCGTATAGCATCTCTTTCATGGTGGAGATGCTACTTTGTTAGACTTTATTACAATTAGAGATGGGCATGAATTGGTACAATGACAGTTTGTGATAGTACATGGCTTGTTGATATCCAAAAGCCACAGTGAATATTTTTAAAAAATGAACTGCTTCATGGTCTGTTCGGTTTGGGCCTATCTCTAAATAAAGGGTACCTTTCTGTGTAGTTCTTTTATGGTTCCCTATATAGAGCCCAATGGGCAAAAAAACCTACCATTCCCATGACTCCCTAAGCCTCCCATGCAGCACTGGGGCCAGCTGTGGGTCCCTGACACCCTACTGTCCTATTCAGCTGGGTAGCAGAAGTGGTGGAGAGAAGGTAGAGGCCCAGAGGGAGTAAGAAGGGCGCTGGGGGCCTCGAAGGAGGGGGGGTTTCTGGGGCGGGGCAAAATGAAACAAAATGCCAATGAGGAAAATGTTCAACATTTTGTTTCACGGTTTGTTTTTTGCCTATCTTTAATTATATGATAGGACTGGTAACATTCTCTCAATAGTTGCCACTCAGTTCTCCATATGTATTTCTATGTGTTGGAAGAGAAAACCAGGAGCATATGTGCTAAAATTCTTTTTCTTTCTGTGCTTGTCCAGCTGGAGTGGAATTCTCACATCTGAGATCTGTGAGCTGAGGGAGAGTTTCCATATTTCACCATATGTTCCTCTTCCAAGGAGATCACAATGCCTGGGTTCACTGAACCCAGTGGAATGTATTTCTAGATGAACACAGATAAGCTTCAAATATGCATTAAATCTGAAAAAGTTATTTATATTTATTTATATTTGTATTTATTAACCACCCAACTTCCCTCAGGAATTCTGGGTGGTATACAAGAAATTATAAAACAAAAAAACAAAATAAATAAAAATGATAAAATACAAATCTAAATTATATAATGAAGCAAAGTTTTTACTATATGATTTCAAAACATACAAAGCTTGAAATGGTTTAGGACCTCACTACCTAGCAGAGTGCTTTCTCCCGAAGAGGATGACTCACAATACCCGGTCAACCGAGATATGAATGAATAAATGCTGTGAGAAGCCGCCCCCCCCCCCAAAAAAAAAAAAAAAAGAAAAAAGAAAACAGGAAATTGAGCTGTCTTGGTGATTGCCCCCCTAGCCTGCCTATGGAATAATTTGCCACCTGATATCTTCCTGGCCTCCTCAGTGAGTTCCTTTAAATAAGCATTGAAGACCTGGCTGTTCATCCTGGCATTCCTGCAGGCCGGAACATGATCTCAGTCTCTACCCACTATAACTTTATTTCACCTGTCTATATTGTTTTTATTTGCATATTTTAATTGTATTTAATTGTCTGGTGATGTTATGTTTACTGATTATTTTTATTTTGTTAATTGGTGCTGATGTTGTTAAATATTTGTTGTAAACTGCCAAGAGTGAGTGACCTTGTTGTCAGATGGGCAGTATGTAAGCCAAATAAATAAATAAATAAATAAATAAATAAATAAACTTAAATTTCAAGAGAAATTTTCCTCATAGAATCACCCATTGCTAGAGGATTCAAGAAGAGAAGCCCATTACTATTATTATTATTATTATTATTATTATTATTATTATTATTATTATTATTATTATTATTATTATTATTATTATTATTATTATTATTATTTAGATTGATATAGTGCAGCCATCAGGCCTGAAGGCTATTCTGGCCATCAGGCTATTCTGGTCAGTTCACATGATCTTTGCAAATGTTATTTGGAAGAGAGAGAAGCAAGAACAGCTTTGATGTGGCTGTATTCTCTCTGTGTCAACAAAAGAACAGTCTGGAGTTAGCAGTCTGGAGTTAGCAGAGAATGTTGCTGGAAACCAAAGTCAAAATTGTCCATACTATGTGAAATAAAGATGGTGAAGAAAGACAGGGAGAAATATCAGCTCATTTGAAATGTGATGTTGGATACAAAAGGCAGCCAGAATAGCACGAAAGGGGGTGCTCAATCAAGATAAGTCTGAACTCCCACTGGAGCAAAAATGAGTCAACTGAACCTGTATCACCTTGCACATAACATAGAAATGCAATGGTGGCCTGTGGAAAAGTTGTGGTGGAGCAGTAGAAAAGAAGGAGGACCTAATATGAGATGGGTTAACTCCCATAGAGGCTGTTAGTTTGCAAGATCTGAGCAGAACTAATTGAAAATGACATTATTATTAAAAAGGGGTCAACAGTAGGCAACGAGAACAACCTAACATGTAATACTGTTCGTTTGCAAGATCTAAGCAGAGCTGTTAATAATAAGACATTTTTGAAGTCAGTAACTCATATAATCACCATACATCAGAAGTGACTTAATGGCACTCTTTGGAGTTTTCTCTTAACTACCAAACAATATTATTTATTCATTTATAAAGCTTGGGTTTTGAAGGATCATATTTGCTAGATGATGTTGTAGCCAGTCAAGGAGTGCATGACCCATGTCCCTTTGTTTGAAGAAGGGGGAGGTGAAACCCAATGCTTAAGCAGCTTTTACAACTGCCCTCTGACTTCCTGACTCCAAGGAAACTCATTTCCTGGCTACATCATCATCTAGCCAAGATGCTTCAAACTCAGCTGTCAATGGTTATACACCAAGAAATTGAGTGGAAGGTTAAGATGATGAGACAAAGAAATTTTGAATCGGCAAATAAAGTAGGGAAATTGTTGGCTTGGCAACTTAAATGGAAGCAAAAACAAAAGGTTGTGAATAAATTAGTGGTGGACAAGAAATTAGTGGAAGATCCAAGAGAAATTGTAAAAGTGTTTCAGAAATTTTATAGAGATTTATATATGAAGAAAAAAGAAGACCCAGAACAGATTGATAGATACTTAAGAGAGAATGGATTGAAAAAAATCTCAGCAGACCAATTGTTGATATTGAGTGAGAAAATTACCCCACATGAAGTACAAAGTGCAATAGAAAGGGCGAAAACTGGAAAATCACCAGGCCCAGATGGTTTAACCGCAAAATACTATAAAAAACTATCAGAAGAAATGTTACCAATAATGGTTGAGGTGATGAATGAAGTTCTAGAAAAAGGAGTTATACCTAATACTTGGAAGGAGGCATATATAACATTGATCCCAAAGGAGAATTCAGATGTGACAGATGTTAAAAACTATAGACCTATTTCCCTTTTGAACTGAGATTATAAATTATTTGCTGATGTCTTGGCGAATAGATTAAAAAGGATTCTAAATGAATTGCTACACAAAGACCAAGCGGGTTTTCTTCCTGGCCGACAGATGAAAGATAATATGAGAAACATAATTGATATGATAGAATGTCTAGAAGTCAGGAAGGAAAAACAAGCTGCCTTGATATTTATTGATGCTGAAAAAGCTTTTGATATTGTTTCTTGGCAATTCATGAAGAAAAATTTGGAATATATGGGAGTGGGAATAAAGTTTTGGAATGGTGTTAATGCAATATATGAGGATCAGAAAGCAAGTTTGTTGATTAATAATGTGATAACAGAAAGTTTCCCGATTGGGAAAGGTACAAGACAAGGGTGTCCATTGTCTCCAATGTTATTTATATGTGTATTGGAAGTATTGTTGGTTAAACTTAGGGACATGATGACAATTAAAGGGGGGATAAGGAACATAAATTAAAAGCGTTTGCTGATGACTTGGTTTTGACACTAGAGAATCCAAAAGAAAATATTATTGAGGTGATGAAGGTAATTGAAGAATTTGGTAATCTAGCTGGTTTTAAATTGAATAAGAACAAGACGAAGGTCTTAATGAAAAATGCAACAAAGAAAGACTGTGAAGAATTTGAAAAATTGTCCGCTCTTTCAGTTGTGAAAAAAGTTAAATATTTGGGAATTAATCTATCTCTTACGAATTTAAATCTATTTGAGGATAATTATAAAATGGTTTGGAATAAGATTAAGAGAGATTTGGAAACCTGGAATAGATTGAATTTGTCGTTGATGGGAAGAATTTCTGTGATATAGATGAACGTGTTACCGAGGTTGCTATTTCTATTTCAAATGATCCCAATAATCAGAGGGATAGGCCATTTTAAGGAATGGCAGAAGATATTGTTTAAATTTGTCTGGCAAGGTAAAAGACCCAGAATAAGGTTCAAATTATTAACAGACGCTAAGGAAAGGGGTGGATTTGCCATGCCAGACCTGAGACTGTATTATGAAGCGGCATGTCTCTGCTGGATAAAAGATTGGATTACTCTAGTAGATGAGGATCTCTTAAATTTAGAAGGTCACGATAATAGATTTGGTTGGCACGCTTATCTCTGGTATGATAAAGTGAAAGTACATAAATGTTTTATGAACCATGTAATTAGAAAGTCATTACTTCAGGTCTGGGAACGTTTGAAACCTTTATTAGAAAGACACACCCCGAGGTGGTTATCCCCGATTGAAGCATCGGTGATCAAGATGAAAGATATAGAAGGAGTGGGGATCACATATGGGGATGTGTTAACTCTCTCAGAAAAAGGTCCTAGACTGAAATCTTATGAAATGTTAAAAGAGAAGTTAACAGGTTGGTTCCAGTACCATCAGCTACATGATATTTTTCAGAAAGATAGAAAGATGTCCGGGTTTGGGGAGAAGGAGTCTAAGTTTCAAACCATAATTATGGGCCCAAAAAAACAATTGTTGACCAGATTATATAGTTTTCTGTTGGAGTGGAACCTAAAAGATGAACAAGTCAAAGAATGTATGAAAAAATGGGCTATGGATTTGGGTCATAATATTGAGTTAGACTTGTGGGAGAGGTTGTGGAAAAAGAATATGAAATTTACCGCTTGTACTTTGATAAAGGAAAACTTGATGAAAATGATGTACAGGTGGTATATCACTCCAACGAAATTAGTAAAGATGTATAGGATGAAAGACAATCATTGTTGGAAATGTAAAGAGAAACAAGGTGACTTCTATCATATGTGGTGGACCTGTGAGAAAGTGAGAGAGTATTGGGCATTGATATATGATGAACTCAAAAAGATGTTAAAGTATACATTCCCAAAACGATCCGAATTTTTTTTGCTAGGATTGGTGGACAATGAAATAAAAGGGACAGATAGGACTTTATTTTTATATGCAACTGCAGCAGCACGAATGCTTCTTGCTCAGAACTGGAAGATAACATATATAACGACTTTGGATGAATGGAGGGCGAAGATATTGGATTTTGCTGAGATGGCCAGACTGACTTGCAGACTGAGGGATCAAGATAACCAGAGGTTCCAAAAAGACTGGCAAGAATTTAAGAACTACATGGAGACTTATTGCAAGGAATTAAGGACTCTTACCGGATTAGGGTAGAACTCGAAGGACTATTTCTGTTCTGAGAATCTTTTTTATAAATATATAAAAGAGGTTTGTTAGAAAGGACGGCTAGGAGATAAACAATGCGAAAACCACGTGAATAACAGAGGGAAGCCTAACCATAGTGATGGACTGATTTTGTATTGTCAATGTTTGACTATAACTATAACTTTTTTTGTATATTAACATTTCTTAATAAAAAAAAAAGAACTTTAAGAATGACCAGGCATAGCACATCTTTTGCCATGTTTGAACATTTGGGACCTGCGTTGAATTAGAGTGTTTTGCATGTGAAAGCTTGCAATGTTTTTAATTTTTATTAGTGGCCTATAAAGGTATCGCCTGTAGCCTATTTTTGCATTTGCCCTCCCATGGTGAAATAATGAGGTGAGACCGGGTGGGATTTTAACCAGGTCAAACTTTTACCCCGTGGTGGCGCCATCCAAAAGACAGTGCCTTCAAGGCCGGTAAGGTTTTAAACCACCCCTGGGTCCTTGAGCCCCCTCTGGTGGGAGCTCTTGGCCTGGGGGCGGGGGATCCCAATGCATCCTTCTAGACATGGGCACGACCAGAAAAAATGACGTTTCGAGTTTTCATTTGTCGGAACAGGTCCATTTCGGGTCGTTTCCGTTTGTCGCGAAATTTTTCAAAAATTTGTTGTTTCATTTGTCATTTGTCATTTGTCGTTTCCACCGCGATTTAGCACAATTTGACTTCCCAGAGCATAGGGGCATCCCGCAATCAGGGCCGGCGCTAGGTGTTTTTGCGCCCTAGGTGGCAGGTGGGGCAGGGGGGTGGGCGACAGGGGGGAGCTACGGGCGGGCAGCGGTGGCACGGGGCCATGGGCGGGCAGCGACAGTGGCAGGGGGGAGGCACGGGCAGGCAAGCGGGTGGGCGGCGGCCGCGAGCGGGCAAGTGGGCGGGCAGCGGCGCGGGCCGCAGGCGGGTGGCAGCGTAGGTGGACGGGCGAGTGGGCAGTTAGGATATCACTTAGGATAGAGGTTCTGTTCTTGGCTTGCACCCCAAATGTGTGTGTGTGCAAGCAAATTGAAGTTTGGAAAATAGAAAATAAATGGTAGTATATATAATATATTTTTAAAATAAATCCACACCTCCCACTCGAACCTCCCCCTTTATCCAATATCAGAAAAAAAATCCTCACAAACTGCCAGAGAAGAAATAAAGAATAAACTGCTATTCCCTTCAGCAGACAAAGCTGCAGGGAATCAAAGAAATTATTTTCTAAATTCAATTCCCTCCCTGCCTGCCTAACTTAAATCCTAAAGCCTCCAGCCTCCCTCCTCAATCTCGATCGGATCACACCAGCACCAGCAGCCAGCCCTCCTCCCTCAACCACATCCATACACCCGACTGCGATTTCTGGAAGGTGCCTAGGCTTTTTATGCCCTCTGAGACATCCAGAAGTGTCAGTCAAAAACCTGGCGATGCCATTGGTGGAATGGTTCAAAAAATTTGCATGGTCCCATCCCATGCCCAGCCCAAATGGGCAGGTCTAAAAAAATAAAAAATAAAATAAAATAAAATAAAATCAATACAACGTTTTATTGCTATAAAAACCCCCACTGCTGCTACTATTAAAATTCAGGCATTTAAAATAAATAAATTTCACATGTTTCTGTGGTGATTTTGTGTGTTTTTTGACCACAATTTCAAAAGAAAAATTGTGATCACCATTTTGGATCCCCCCCACCGCATAGCATGGCGAGACGACGAGGATGACCCCCTCCCCAGACTGGTGCAAGCAGCCCAGGACAGGAGAAGAGGGGTGGGAAGGCTGGGGACCCCCCAGAAACCACCCCTCTGGTAGGTGGCAAATCCTCAGGCAAGCATATTTTAACCTGCTTTTTTGGCCGGGAGTCGGGTTTTTTTAAAAAAAACTTTTAAAAACTTTTTCTGTGCTTCGCATTGCACGATCGCCGCGATGCCACAAACGAAAACTAAAAACCCAACCAAATTTTTCTTTTTTCGGTTCGAGTTCAAGTTCTGATGGCTTAATTATTGTTACCGTTTCTGTTACGTAATGGAAATGGAAAACGGAAACGGAAACAAAAATTTCGCCGAGTCGTGCACATGTCTACATCCTTCCCCAGTTGCTGTAATCTCCTGATCTGCAGCATCCTGAGGTTGGATGGACCAGGAGTATTTATTCCCCTTTTCCAACTCACCTGATGTTTTAACCTTCCACACTACCACCCAGTGTGACCATTAACCAATCCTAACTATTCCACTCCACCATTTGCCAGTATGGGATAGGCGAATAATCCCCGTTCACTGGGCCCAATCTGGGAAAGGGTCAAAAATTCCTATCTGGCTCTCAGAAGTGACTAGTCAGACTCACACTAGCACAGAAAAAAGCGGTGGGTGGGCGGGGAATGCCCGGAACAGGACTGCTGCTTGCCTGGGTGGAGGAGCCCTATTACAGTGCTCCCCAACCTTTTTATCGCCGTGGACCAGTAAATGTTTGATAATTTTTCCCTGGCCCGCTTGTTTTGATTTAATAATTTTAATTTAATTAAAATGCCCCCCCCGGCCGCTGACGCACATGCGTGCTAGTTGTTTCCCACTCTAGGGAGCGGTGCTCATCTCCGTACTCAAGCCGAAGAGCCAGTGTTGTGCGGGTCCTTGGCATCGCTGCAAGGAAACACTGTTTTTACTTCCTCGCGTTTTCCCCCCCGGGGGCGTCTCTTTATCTGACTTGCATTTCACATGCTTTCGAACGACTAGGTTTGGAAGCATATAAACGCAAGGAGATCATTCCAACTCCAGAGTTTATTCGCAACCACTTTGGAAGACAGGAGCCGCTCTTGGCGGGGGGAGCTCCCCGTCCACGCTGTCGCTTGACCTTTTTTTAAAGCTACCGAGCCGCCATGAGGTCTTGGGACCCTTCGCCCTTCCTTGACATGAGGCCGGAGTGTGGGGGGCGGGCGGGAATTGGTGGCCTTCATGGGGGGGGGACAAAAACACCTCAGAGAAACCAAATGTGCGCTCGGTGTGTGTGTGTGTGTGTGAGGGGGAGAAAACACACACAGTGGAAATGGCGCTCACCCGCACGGGACCCTCCTTCGGGGGGACCTTTGGGGGAAGCTTGAGGCCGGAAACGGAAACCCGGCCGGCTTCCGGGCATTCCTTCTTCCCCGAGGAAACCTTAATGGTGCAAAGAGGTTCCCTTTCCGGCTTTGGAAGCCCCGCCCCCTCCTTCCCTCCCTCACTCAGTGGGGGCGGGGTCACTTTCCTCACGGCGGCGAGGCTTCCCCTGGTTTCCTCGTGCGGACCAGTGCCGATTGATCCACGGACCGGCACCGGTCCGCGGCCCGGGGGTTGGGGAACACTGCCCTATTATATACTGAGCTTCTTCCCCTCTCCCTTCCTGGGCCAAGACTGTAAGTCTTGCACTCTTTCACCTGGGAAGGCAAAAGCACCCTTCTGTCAGACTTCGCCTCTGGAGGGTCCCCCATTGTGTTTTGTGATGGCCACATGGCTCAACCCCCTCTTTTTCTTTAATTGTGTATGAGTAATGAGATTACAGCACAGGTCATCAGTGAAATTGTCACTTTATATTAGCAACCAAAGCACTTTGGGAGGAAAATATGTTTAATAAAGGAAACCACAAGGTGATTTGGTCAGCTAGCCTATTACTAGAAACTCAACATTAGATCTTTATTTTATTTTCTGGATATAGTAATGCAAATTCCGTGAAAACATTTACTGTTAAGTACACAAACATGCACACGCTGTATCATGAGACTGATTTTTCTAGAGTGTAGAGTTGCTGATAGTTACAATAATTTCCTTTTTACATGGACTTAAAAAATTGAAGCATTGGACAGGGTATTTGTATCTTTTTGATACAAATCTCAGTTTTCTGCCCATATGCATGCTTAGATTCCCAATGGGAAAAACACCAGGTTTGTGCAAAGACATTTTGTACAGAGAACTAAAAAAATGAATGTCAAAAAAGTGTTTTGTCTCATTCTCATGCTGGAGGCAAGAACTTGCACAGGGGTTAGGAAATCCTTGACAGAATATCTCAATGCACTGTGAAGAAATAAGCAAGCAACAAGATTTGTTAAAATCCATAATAAATGCAGTTTCATAAAGCCTATGTACTTTGTGCAAATAATTTCTTGCTGACACAGCAACTCTTATTAGTCCTGAGAGAAAATAACTTGCTTCCTTTCAGATGGGGATTTTAAAAATGTGGTTTCTCATTCTTACATTTGAGTGAGGAGTTATACCATTATTAAGATTAAACTCTGAAAGACGGGGGGGGGACTTGTTTTGCACAAGCAAATTTTGTATCCATTAAAGAAATCTGAATGAAACCTGAATGGAAAGTGTCTCTTCTTTTATAGTTACACTCACTGGAAGCGAGAAAGCTAGCAGATCTCCATGAACTCTTGACTGGAGGTCTCAGTGAGAAGGAGAAATTTTAAAAGCATTTCTTCATAGTCCCAATTCTATTTCAGAATTTGTATCAGATTGGAAAAAGGGCAAATGGGAATCTGGGTGTCGGAGGCCATGTTGTTGCTTACCCAATGCTACACACACTGGCTATTCCGCAGGAAGGCAAGATGGACTGGGGAACCCAACTTCCAAGCTCTGGCACATAGCCAGGTTCACAAATTATTGATTTTCCAATTAATTCATACTTCTCCCCTAATTATGGCAACGGTTGAAGTCTTTGTGTGTGTGTGTGTGTGTGTGTGTGTGTGTGTGTGTGTGTGTGTGTGTGTGTGTGTGTGTGTGTGTGTGTGTGTGTGTGTGTCAGCTGCCTTTTCTTCACATAATATTTTATGACATGTCCTCATGGGGTATTTGGAAGGGAGGAAATAGCTTCCACAAAAATTGACAACATTGTTTTTGTTAATCACCATTCTTTTTCCTAAATGTTTCTCTCTGCCCTTATGAATTGGTGGGTTGGATTATTCATTTATTTGCATATTGTTGTCCTTCTTCTCCTTACAAAAACCCTGAGCAACCAACTTGTAGCTTTAGTATTAATCTGTCTTTTCCATCTGATGGTCTTACTTCCTTTGTTGTAACTTGCTGTTATGTTTTCTACAACCCCTATCTTTCAGTTGCTTTTCGTAGTTACTTGTTCCATTTATCTGATGTCCTACTGGTTCCATAAGACCAGCTATGACTATGAAATGGCTGAACATTATTGAATGAATGAGACATAATTGTCTGATTTGCATATTTTAAGCAAAAAAAATATCATTCAGCTGCACTCCGAAATCTGTACATAACATACTCGGTCCATTAAGCATTTCATTACAAGATACTGAAAAACAATACCTCAACCAGTAGCCTGTTATTAGAATTGTAACATGTAACATTAATTAAACATCAGAATAAATTGTGTTCAGTAGCCCTGTGCTGATGTTACTGAAGTAGGTTTAAGGAACATTTTAAAGAGAAGCCCCTACCCACACCTTGTTCCTTAATCATCTTGTCTGATAAAGAGAATGATTCTCCTTTCCTGTAGGCTCTTCATGCAAGGTTGAAACCACAAATAGGATGCTGAAAGAGGAGGCAGAACTGGCCATGTGTGTTCATCACACTGGCATTTATAACCCTTTCTGCCTCCTTCCCCCCTCCTGTGCGGTTAGGTTCCCTTGGCAATATCTCCATGGGCTCCAACTCAGTTTCTTGGTTCAGAACAGGTTTGATTAGTAGTGGTACATCATCACTTCCCGTACCCCCCCCCCCACAGTCTCATAGGGATGAATTATAGTCTCTAAACCCTTGGGTGCCACTTGCGAACTTGGCAACCCAGTTAACTTCACTGGAGGTCCCAGGGCAAGTCCTGGAAATCAGGAAATTTTGGACTATGATTTGCTGGCAGAGTTTGGTGTGAGTGTGACTTTAATTAAATAAACTTCCTCTATTTCCGCAGCAAATAAAATGGTTTGGTGAGGAACCTACAGAGCAGATTGACCTTCAGTCTCCCCTAGTAGACCACCCCTTATTTGTTAGTTTTCCTTAGCTGGTATATCTGTCTGTGAAGATTCTCAGTCATCCAGGTTCGTTTAACTGGGAGTTGAGTCATGGCTACTGGACTTCTTTTTTGAGAGATAGAAACGTTTCGCTGTTCATCCATAAGATGAACAAAGCCTGAATAGGCTCGTTAGGGAGACATTAGTGTCCATGGCCTTAAGGTAAACAATGGCCTAAGGTGCTGAAACCCATCAAGAATGGGTCGTTAGCTGTGACCTGGTGGTGAAGGCTCCTTGATTTGCCTGGGTAGTTCGGAAAGTACAGCCTGATAAGTAGCAGATAGACTATGCCGGAGCCCACCACCTCTGTTGAGGGAGGGATTTTCAATGCTAACATGAATGGCTTCCCTTACTCCTCTCTCAAACCACCTCTCTTCTTTGTCTAATATGTGTACATCCTCATCTTTGAAAGAGTGGCCTTTTTCCTTCAAATGGAGAAGGAAAACACGATTGACAGGGTGACCTACCACCAGTTATATCCTGGAGAGACAGTCCCCTGCTTTTATGGACTTCCCAAGATCCACAAGCAAGGAATCCCCCTCAGACCTATTGTCAGCAGTATAAATTCAGTGACTTACAACATCGCAAAATACCTGGCAACTATCCTAGCCCCACTGGTTGGACGGGCCACTACGTACACAACTCAGAAGAGTTTGTTTCTAAAGTCAGGGAGCTCAAACTGGATACAGAGGAAACCATGGTATCCTTTGATGTTACATCACTCTTTACCAGCATACCCACCACTCTTTACCAGCATACCCACCACTGATTCTTGATGGGTTTCAGCACCTTAGGCCATTGTTTACCTTAAGGCCATGGACACTAATGTCTCCCTAACGAGCCTATTCAGGCTTTGTTCATCTTATGAGCCAATCAGACCAGGGGACAAGAGGTCAAGCTGACTATAAGAAGGTCTCTTGCACTAGCTGTATTCAGACCGATGAAGCTGTTTGGATGAACAGCGAAACGTTTCTATCTCTCAAAAAAGAAGTCCAGTAGCCATGACTCAACTCCCACTTAGCTGGTATAGTTTCACGATGTTCACTCAATGACTCTGGCATGGATGAGAACAAAAGAATTCATTTGAGGGTGTAGGTAACACCAGCAAAATGTTCCCAAGTTACTCCTCTGGAATTTCAATATTAGCAATTTCATTGTTCACATGTTGTACATTTCCAATAAAGGTATTATTATTATTATTAGCAGTTCTTTTGTTCATTGCATATCAATTCATATGGATTATAGCATTTGTCGGTGGCCATTGAAATTACAAGATATATGAATGTTTCTCCCTCACTCCTCTAAAAAGGTCTGGATGTTGAGTCATGGCAACTGGACTTCTTTTTCAAGTCCAGTTGTCATGACTCATCTTCCAGATAAACTCCCCTGGATGACTGAGAATCTTCACAAACATACTCCTCTAAAAAGGATAGCAACTTGCACTCAACTGTTCTATGTTTTTGCAGAATCAAGTTGCAAGTTGCGCTCAAGTCTTCTGTGCTCTGCAGTATCATGTCTTCCCTTGGTTAATGGGGTAATTCTGCCTGTACTGTGGGGGGAATCAGGTACACTCCCCCCTTTTTCTAAGATTTATTTAGCAAGCAAGCATATAAAAATATAAAATAGCAAGCATATACCTGTACGTGGCTGTATGTGTGCATGTACATGCTTATAGATTTCAAAATCTACTGTCTTCATATAAAACTTCCATCCATGGATCAAACAGTATTCAATCTAAAATGAGTAACTGTTAGTAACAGCTTTGTCTTCTGTAATGTAACTTAAGAGCTTAAAAGCTTAAAAAGTTAAAGTATTCCAAATATATGTTGCATAAATATATGTTGTTAATGTCTATAAAGGAGAAAAAAAATAAACGCTCATACAAGTCACTTAAAAAGTCATTTTAAAACCATGTTAAAGAATTCTCTGAATACTGCAAGATCATTGCATTAGTTATGAATGCAGGCACTTCTAAAACACATCATATTATTTTACAGTGCCCTGGTAGACTTCTCAGTGATAGCAAGGCATGTGTTGAGTGAGCTTTTCTCTTTTTAGAACTACTGTAAGTTTGTCTGCATGTACAAATGTTGGAGTACTTCTATATTGTGGAACCTAGAAATAATGTAAATTGCATCGAACACTTGCATCTTATCATTTGCAAAAGGCAGGCCACTTTCAACCTCTTAAGGCATAACGGTGCAAGGTATCCAACAGAAAAGAGAGGAATGCTTAGGCCCCAGAAGCATCCCTTTGAATGTAGGTTTGTATAGATGAGCAACGGAAGTTCATATCTATCCATCCCCTTCCCATGGTAGGCCTGTCACATGTCTCTCCAGGGCTACATACCGTAGTGTCCTGGCTAAGGTAGCCTTGCCTAAGTACATGGCTGGAGTCACTAGTGTCTGACTTATCTGGAAGTTGAATCATGGCAACTGTACATACATACATACATACATACATACATACATACATACATACATACATACATACATACATACATACATACATACATACATACATACATACATACATGGTTTTGCTCAGTGAAAGCACCCTATTGCTGTCTTCTTGTTTCTGAAGAGATGAACTGGCGAGTTCCAGTTTTTGAGAAACACACCTAAAACATATCCCTGATGAAGATGTTGTTCCCCCCAAACCCACTTTATCACTCTAGGAGTACATAAAGCTAGTCAGGTTAAGTCCTGTTCATTGAGATAACAGATACTGCCCCAAAGGACACATCTCAGCTCAACTGTGTATATGGATTAATCCAGACAACCAGAGGAGAGATAGGATTATCTGTATCATACCGCACGTGTGGAGGGAAATCAGCTTACCAGATAATTGCAAGCACGGTGTGGTGTATTGCACTTGGTCAATTCTTTTCAGTATTTATCCATAGGTTCAATGGTTGGGTGAGGAGGGAATGAAGAACTGGGGCATGAGACTGCTCACCTGTGAAGCTTAAATGGTTGGCCCAGAATGTAACATCTACACCATTTATAAGACCAATTCAATTACAGTAAACCCCCGCCAATCGCGGGGGTTAGGGACCCGAGCTGCCCTGCAATAATTGAAAATCTGCAATATGCGGATGCTGGGTTGGGTCAGGACTGGGGTGTGTGTCTCTGGGGGCTCTTGCACTTACCCCAGGCCTGGCGCTGCTCTGAACAGGCCTGCAAGGGGCTTCCCGGGCCCTCGGAGGCCCCAAAAGTGCTTTCTAGTGACCTGGAGGTCACTTCTGGTTTACCAAAAGTCACTTCCGGTTTGCGGGGAAGCACTTTGGGGGCCTCTGACAGGCCTGGGAAGGCCTGTCCTCCTTACCCCAGGAGGCCTTTTTTTCCATATACTGCGGACCCACGATATACTGGGACCTCAGTATATGAACCGCGAAAGGGTGGGGGACAACTGTATTTGAAAAAACCTCTGGTTTATGAACATGGGATATTGCACTTCCATGATTCAAGAATCCAGGAAATGGCCAAGTATTGCTACATAATGTCATGTCTGGGGTGGTGGTGGCAATTTTTGGAAAACTTGAAAAAAAGCTTCTCTTTTACAGCTTGAAAGTCATTCTGTTACTTTAGGAACATAAAATGTGCCTATGGACAATTTGACTTGGCATAAAATTATCACAACTAGCATATTAAAATATAATGTATCCAAACTATTATTACAAAGAGAATTTACTTTTTAAATAATATTTATTTGTAATTTTAAGTAACAAATGGAGTAACAATCTCCTGAACTGTATTGTTACTAGTTTATGTGGAAGAAAAAACCCTCTACAAAACAATGCTTAAAAATCCAGAATTAACAATTATTATATTAATATTTTCTCCCCATAGAATTAAATAAAATAGAATAAAAACCTCATTCTCATAAAAAGAATTGAAAAGGGGGGAAACGTGTAAGAAGGGAGTGGGACTAAGTTTCATTGAGATATTTTTTTAGAAATGGTTTGGAAAATATTTGAACACTTTCTTAAAATATTTTATTCATTATATTAAAATAAAACATTCCATAATCATTTTTTCTATTTATTTCCCCACTATTTTTCCTTTTTTTAAAGAAAAAACAAAAACAAAAGGGGGGGCCTTCACATCTCTAAGAAATCCACACAACAGTTCTTAATTTTATTCTGAAGATAGAGCAGTCATATCAGTTTTTATACTCAGTCATATTCAGAATACATCTTGGTAGGAAATGGTGAAAACAAAGTACCTTGACGGGCTTGCCCTTGAGAGAACTTAATACTCAAGGGGGGAAGAAACCATAACAATGAATAATCACCAATAAAACCAGCCAACCAAGGTCTTTAGTCATTTCTTTAGACTGTTCCCCACATCTGTAACTGATTTATATGAATTGTTTGACCTCGACAAAATTACACCAAATCATTATCACCAACGAAAAGCAGTTTAAAACAAAAGCTAATAAACTGGACCACCAATACAATATATTTCAGCTTAATGATTCAGTCAATACTCATCACTTCATTTTGCTTATAGGTGCAATATTCTGGGGTTTTTAAAAAATGAAATTTACTTATGTCTTACACTGGTACCAGCCCATTTTAAAATGCTCCATACACAACCTCTCTATTTCTTTTGTCTTCACACCATCCAAGTACCAGCCAGGCACTGGCATATCTGGGGTGGGGGTGGGGGTGGAAGGGTGCATTTGCCCCACGGTGAACAGCAATCTGGGGGCACCTGGAGGGGGAGCAGGAGGAGGAAGGCATGCATTTTCTTGCTGGCAGAGGCTTCCCTGGCAGCACCTCAAGCAGTGGCGCACCTGCCCCAATGGAGCAGCTCCCATACAGGGGAGCAGGGGACATGGCAGTTGTGCCCCATTGAGGGAGTCTGGGCTGGGCTGCCGGGCACTGCAGAAACAAAGTTCGAAGCCAAGAAGAGCAGCCTCCAGTTTGCAGGCTAATGCGAGGTTCTCTCTGATCACCTCTCCTACCTACCTCCCCAACAGGCACCGCCCCCCGCCTACCCACCTCTCCATCCGTGCTTCCCTGCCAGCCCTTCAGTGGGGCTCCACACCTTTTGCCACTCCTCACCCTCTTCTCCTCACTGCAAAGTTGGGGCAGGTGGAATGAGACTGGCTGACCTTCTCCAGTGGTTGTGGGAAGGGCAGGAGGGGACGCAAAAACTGATTTTGTCCCTGGACACTGAAAACTCTAGCTACACCTCTGTAGCCAGGCTGAACCCTGCTTAGCTTCCAAGATCAGGCGAGATTGAAGGTTTGTTCTTCAGCCAGCTTGTCCGGGACCCCCTTTGCCCCCAAGGTGAATTGGGTGAGACCGGAGGGACCTGTATTGTGTGTGAGGTGCACGAGGGTGCAGGGCAAAGGCCATATATATCAAGGGCTGACCACCCACGTGGCCTCTTTCTCCCCTGGTCAGCGAAACAAGAATAACTCACATCACTGGCTAGGGATCAGGGCACAGACCACATGGGCAGCCTTTCCTGGAGTGGCAAGCTAGGCCATGGAAGTCAGTACGCAGCCAGTTAACAGAGCAACAATGCAGGGTGAACCAGCACCCACCAGGTTCAAGTGTGTGGGAGGGCTGAACAGGTCCAGGAGCAACCAGCTGTCCAGTGGGCAGGTGAGAACCAAGTGAGCCATTCCCCCCTCCCCGGTCCTCCTCCACATTTCTCCTTGTGGGTTCTGCCTATCAGCTGGGCAGTGGTGGTGGGCAACTGGGGAATTGTGTCATGGCCCTCCCCATTGCCACTGCCTCCCCAGTGCACCCTCTCAGCAATAACCCAGCCTGTTAACCACCAGCAGCCTTCCCAGCTTTATCCCTCCCTCCCTTATGTTTGCCAATGTACCCAGCTCTGTTACTCCTTCACTGAGTGGGGGAGAGTGGGGGGAATCGTGCTTCAGTCCCCTGGCATGCCCTCACCTCCCTAGCTCACCCCAGTCTTGCTCTCAATCTTGTGGCTTGCCAGGCCTTTGCCCGGCACACATAGGGCACACTTAGTGCCTAGCAGCTGAGTCTCACCTGCTCGCCCCAGCCTCACCTCT
This sequence comes from Phrynocephalus guinanensis, assembly GCA_037367245.1. Classification (NCBI taxonomy): domain Eukaryota; kingdom Metazoa; phylum Chordata; class Lepidosauria; order Squamata; family Agamidae; genus Phrynocephalus; species Phrynocephalus guinanensis. The sequence continues at coordinate 99,862,060 of CM074739.1, read as the reverse complement.
CTACCTCTCAGCTTGCTGGACTCCAGCCCAGCAGACAGGAAGGTGCATTCAGTGCCTAGCAGCTGTTCCCCAGCCCCACCCCTTTCCCCTTTTAGCTTGCCGGGTCCATGACCGGCAGACTGGGAAGGAGTGCCCAGTGCCCATCAGCTGTGCAGCAGATGGGTGGGAGGCCAGATCCCACTGCTGCCATCCATCCTTCCTCCACCCATTCACTTGCCAGGCAGGGGGTGAATGGGGGATCGTGCTGCTGCTTCTGAGCTCTAGCCTGGCCTCATGGCTCCCCCAGCTCTTTCCTTTTGTCCAGCGGTGGGTTGAGGGGAGTGTGGCCCTATTGTGTGCCCCTGCCTCACTGGCTAGCTCCCCTTCACCTTCAGCTTGCCCAGCTTGCTCAGCACCTATCTGTTGAGCAGGGTGTGGTGTGGTGACCCGGGAGCTGCGCTGCCCTCTCTACTGGGCAGGAGAGAAAGTGATTGTAGCTCTCAGCTGGGACAAGGCCGCACCCCCTCACATCGTCCACTTGGTGCTTGGCAGCCTGGTAGGCCCCTGCCAAGCAGCTCTACTTGGGACTAGGCCACACCCGGGCCTGTGGTGGGGGCAGTGGCCTACAACATTCTGTAGACTACTGAGCCAGCCCCATGGTACCTAGGAAAGGGCAGGGTTGCTACAGGGGCAAGTGTCCATCCAAACGCACCCCATCCCAAATATCCCTGCCAGGATGGCTTGGAGGGTGAAGTGCGACCCTCAGTGGCAAAGTGTGCCTGGAGGGGTGTGAACAGAGACATTGGCTATGAATGGCTGAACGAAGGTGGCTTGGTCAGAGGGCACCAGGGAATACTTGCCGACGAGCCTCAGCTACACTGCAACAACAGGGTGCTCCTTTCCACCTCGGGCCTCAACATATTGTTTGGCTGACCCGCAGAGGGGGCTGCTGGGGAGGCATGGGCTGGGCAAGGCCTGCCCATGGCCGTGGGGTGTGGGATGGGGAATGGTAGCATCTGATGACTCCAAATGGATAACAAATCACATCCATCCACCACCACCCCACGGCTCTGCAGGTCATGGATCACGGAGCCAGGGAGAGCAGGACTTTTAACCCTACCAGGGCAGAGACCGGCCACGTGATGGTGTCTGTCTGGGTAAGGGGTGAATTGTATAACCTAGGGCCAGGCAAGGGGGCACCCTGTTGTGGCCTTGGAGCTCGCACACCTTGACGAAGCAGTTGGGCAAGGTCTCAACGAGACCTCAGGGCCAACAGTTCCCTGTTCGGTGGCAGCCCCCCCCCCTCTTGGTTATAATATCCAATGTATTCAATAAGCCATGACCCAAGTTTCAACCCAACACTTTGTCTCACCTACTATTTCACATGGTGTGTGTGTGGGGGGGGCTATGTGGTCAGAGCATCTAGGCAGTACCCTGCCAGTACAGGTTATTAAATGATTCTGATGTTTTGCTTAGGAATCCAGGTGAATCATTTTGATCAAATTTCATCACGGCTTTACTAACCAATGCAGATGGTTGGTAGACTCTTAAGTCTAAATATCTGCACCTCTGCTGATACACTGCATCCTCTCAGCATGATTTCCAATGTCTTGGTGGCAGGAACATTCTTGCAAACCTGCAGTATGTCCTCTCCAAAAGAGGACAATGTGGCACAGATGAAAACAATTAATCCTGTTATCTCTGAGTAGAGGCACCTCTTGTGTTTCTGATCTTCTAGATGGGGGTGGTATTCCCACTAAATGGGGATTTTAGGATATCTTTTAAAAGTAGTTCTTGTAGTTTCTACTGGGGTATATATGGATGGATTTGGATTCTTCTGCTCATCTAGTCTTGACCATTTCCCCCCAAATGCATTTTCAGCTCCCCTACCTTTCTACTAAACATCCTAACAAGTTTTTCTCTTTAAGCTTTATACTTTTAGGATTGGGGAAAAAGTAAAGTAGCAGAGCTTCTTTTCTGTCTATAAAGGTTCTTTCAACCTGAGCTGAAAATGGCTTCCTCCCGATTTGGTGTGTACAATAAAAGAAAAACTCCAAAGGTCAGGCTTGTCATAAGAGATTGTAAAATGCTTTGATGTTTAATTTTACATATCATATCAAAGGATAAAATTTCAAGCTGGGTCACAAGGTTGATCTTTGGGAAAAAAATTACCGAAGATCTCAGTGCCTCAAAGTCACACTAGATGCATATAAAGATGGGCTGAATATGATTTCCAAGAAGAAATCAATGATCCTTTGGAAGCTTTAAACCTGGACTATTCAGTGTGTCATATTGAGGGAAATCTCTCTGGAACATTGCCCAGTTGAGGAAAGCAGCTGGGGTGCGGTCACTTGGATCTGCTTACATTTTACAGGCAAAAATCAGTCAGCTCCAACCAAAAGATATGTGCAGATGAGCAGGCACTGTGAAGCAACATGAAACAGATGGGAGGAAACATAACTTGGTGAGAAATGTTTTAAAATGTGCCACGCAAGGCCTGATGTATCTCTGGTGCCTTTGATAGTTGCTTGAACAAAAACAGATGCTATTCTTCCAAGCCAATTAGTACTCACCCAGGAGTGCAAAAGGTAAGCAGGACAAATAAAAGTAGGCTGCCGGAAGTAATCATCTGATTCACACAGATATGTAAAAGAGTCTAGCCAAGACGATGTGGGAATCTGGGAAAAGCAACCAAATCCCGAGCTAGATGTAAATTAGACTCTTATTTTCTTCCACTTTCTCTATAAACCTTAGGCTCTATTCATCCTGGATTCTTAGGGAAATAATTTCTCTGTTATGTGAAAAGAAGATGTTAAAAGGTATGGCTCTCTGTCTCTAGTTCTGTGGTAGGTCATGATGTGCATGAAGTTTGCCCTGTTGTAGATCCCCTGAACTACAGAATGGTTTGGTTTGGTCAATAAACCCTACAGATTCTGGACATCCTCTGTTGAAAGATGATGGGTGATGCAGTCTCAAACATTGGCCACTTAGAATTGCTCTATCTCTTGGCACTGGCTGAAATCTCAGGCAGGTGTTATATTTCTCTAGTTCTCCTGGCAAGAGAGCAGTTCTCGGGGTGAGTAATGTTAGAGGAGGAGAATATTAGATTTCAGATTGTCAGCCAGCATCAAAGCTTGTTTTTTAGGTGTGAGGCGGTGTCTGTCCTGGCTCATTCCCAGATGGCACCTGGGCTGATAGAATCAGTATAAAATGATTACGTTATTGGTACTTGTGTGACATTGTTGCACTAAAAAAAGAGCAAGGAAGTGAGCAGGGGACAGGGAAGAACACTGGCTGGTGCATGCAGTTTGGAGCAAAGCAATCAGTAGTAGAGACGGGCACGAAACAGAAAAATGGTGTTTCATTTTTTCGTTTGTCGTTGAGAGGTCTGTTTCAGTTCATTTCCGTTTGTCGGGAATTTTTTGAAAAATTTCGTTACCGTTTTTCGTTTTTTCGTTTGTCATTTCTACCCACTTTTTGTGCGATTTTTAAAGCATTTACGTGTGTGGGCGTCCCCCAACACCCCAGACCAGAGGGAAAACACTAAAAAAACTGGATGCAGGCAGAGACACAGTATAGACTAGGTTCGCAGGGAGGCTGCAAAGGCAGCGGCAGGCATTGCCCAGGGTGCAAGGCAGCCGCAGAGTGACTGCACTGCGGGGCAAGGGAGGGTACTCACCGAGAGGTACGCAGCACGCACGCACACAGGGAGGCTGCACGACTGAAGCTAGAGTCGCAGAGACAGCAATCCCACCCTAACTCCCACCAGAGACTGCAAGGAGGAGGGGGGCTGCCAGAGCTTTTTATGCCCTCTATGGCTGCCAGACCTGCCTGCCCAGTCTGCAACCTGGGCATGCTATTGGTTGAACATGATCCCACATCACATGGCTTGCCTCCATTTTGTGGCTGGTGGCGACATCCATTTTAAAGGGAAATGAAAAATGCATCATAATGGGAGAAGACCAAAACAAACATTTTAAGGACCCCAACCCCCCTGGTAGGTATTATAAGACAATATAAATAATTATCGCTGTGTTTTTATGGATGTCCAGGGCATTTGTTAATATTTAAAACAGGTCATTTCATTGCGCATCACCATTAACGGAAACGAAACGTAACGACATCAATTTTCGTGGTTCTGTTCGTTTCGTTTCATTTTCATCACAATTTTCGTTTGTCGTTTCATTACGTAACGGAAACGACAAACGGTAACGGAAATGAAAAAATGTTCATTCCGTGCCCATCTCTAATCAGTAGCATGCCTTGTGTCCATTATTTCAGCAATCAGCTGGCTGGTCCAGAAGAGTAGCTGTACTCCCAGCCATTTCCTGCTTTACGTATGTGATAAAGAGGTCTGCTCCTGTGACATCAGAAGAGCCCACCTCCATGGATCAGGTTTTAGCCTTGCAATGGCAAGGAATGAGATGTTACTGACCCAAAATTGTCACCTGCACCTGTCGTTGAAGTTCCTCATGACTTTAAGCACGTGTTGTCCCCAGGGCTCTCTTATTCCTATACAGTAGTCCTTAATGACAAATCTTAGGAGTCCTTTTTTGGCATTAAAGGATCCCTCCATGTGTTTACCAATAAATACCCCTCCCTCGCCACCCTTTTAGAAACAAAAGAGCCAGGGAAAACAGGCCGGTAATCTACTTAGTCCAGAACCCTGTTTCCCACAGAAGCCTTCCTGGGTTGTTAGGGGGCTAAAACAAGGTTGTGCATAAGGTCCTGAAGGTCTTTGGAGAAAGTGTGCTGCCTAGGAATAAAGGATGACTCTGAGAATCCAACAACCAAGACATAAAGAAATAGCTCCCTTTCCCAGGTGACCTTAAAAGGTGGTGTAAGGAGAACCTGATGAACCTGAACCTCTGAACCTGAAGACAGCCTATTGTCATCAGACTAGCAGACATTAAGCCACCATTTCTTAATTTGTCCAAACCTCTTTTAAAGCTTTCAGGCTATTGACCAGCATCTTTCTCCCTCCACATTTTGTGGCAGAGGGCTATGCTCAGTGACAGAGTGATGCCTTATGCCTTTGCCAGCTCTTCTATCTGCTATTTTTATCAGGTGATCCCAAACTGAAGATAATCATTAAATCTAGAAGGAAAGGGAGCTTGAATCACCTTCCTGTTTTTGTATCTTTATTGTATGTTAAAGGCATCTTTATTCTTCTACATCCTGCCCTTCTCATTTTTGAAACCTACATCAAGTATAACAAGCAGAAAGAACTTGTACATTTCCACTCTCCTCTGGGCAATGCTTGAAGCTGCCTCGGATTCCAAATAAGGACTCTTTCCTTCAACACAACTGGTCAGTTCAGGAGGTGGCACATCACTGAATCACAGGAAGTGGTTTGATGATTTTGGAACTTCAGAAAGTAGCACAAACCTGTAAGGACTTCTTACTTCTGCTTTGAGGCTACCAGGTAGCACTGATTCATTTCTTTACACAATATATTGGCAGTCACAAAGCAAAGGACATCTAGGTGAAACTGAGAGGCAAAGAGGCAAATCTGGTAAACCAATATCACATATTTCCTGATATTTCTATTCCCCAATGAGTCTTCTGTCTTATTCTGAATGTCCTTTAGAGTTTATTTTGTTACATGTTTGAGCTTAACACAACATTCCAAGGGTTCTACCACTGTTTTCTTTGTTTTTCCTGCACACCTGCCCATGACTCTGCAGGTTTCTGTGCCATTTGCTACAAGGGTGATGAAAGATGAGATATACAACCTACAAGGGTGATGAAAATTGAGGTGTATAGCATCTTGTTCATGAGGTAAGCATACACATCCTGTCTATCGTCTATGAGCATTTATTTTCCATTTCTCCTCCTTTGGAATTCTTTTTGGAGGGAATTTCATTATCTGAGAAAATGAATGAGAAGGATCACAGTTCTCGTGGGAAACATTTCCAGAACAGCATTCATTTAAAGGCTTTAATGTGCTTATGTTACAGTCTTTCTTTTCTCCACCAGTATTAGAAGGAACGCCATCTATTGAAGTGTTCACTTCAACTTGCATTTGTAGTTAACTCTCCTTCCACAGAGAGACTGTGATGTAGTACATAAAGTGTTAGATTAGAGACCAGAGATGGGCATGCTCTACGCTTCGACCTCTGTGATATGGACAGGTCATCCTCCAGGGCTAGCTGCCTAGTCCAGGCAGAAGCCTGAGCTTCCCTTACTTGCTTCCTCCTGTAGCTGACCACTGAACAGCCATCCAGATTGGATTTTTGATGCCCAAGTTATACACCCCCAGTAAAGTTTTCCCCAGGTACCTAGAAACACCAGACTTGCAGAGAAGCTTCCTCTGACTCTCCTCGGCAATCTTTCCAAGTTTGGTGAAGGTTGGGGTTCCCCAAGCCAGTTGCTCAAGGACATTTTGGAAGGGGGACATTTTGTGGGCGTATGACTCAGACAACTGAAAAACACCACCAAACATTGAGGGAATGTAGAAGAAAGGCAGGTGAGGCTTCTCTGTGATTTTGGTGTCTCTATCTCCCTGGAGTCCACTTTCCAGGGAGCCCCTCTTTGGAGATTCATAAGACATCTGAAACCCAAGCTCTACCAATCTTGCATGTCTTGTAAAAGGAGAGTTAGGGAAAGCTTCTCTGTCATTTTGGTGTCTCTGTGAGCTTGGGGTCTGTTTTATCACAATGATAAAGATGAAAAAAAAGAAAATTTGATTTTTTTATTTTTAGTTTTACTTTGAGGATTCAAGAATCAAAAGGGATCACCATTTTTCTGATTTGTGTTATCTTCTTGAAATCTGAAATTGAACCTGTTTGGTATACTTATGTGTACAGTATACTTTTAATCTTCAAAAGTGTTCTGTGAGGTGGATAGTCGGTCCATGGAGAGAATAGGGAAAACTTTTTTATTCATACCTACAGAAGAGCTCTTTTAAAACTAATTTTGATTAGTTTTATTATTGTCTTATCTAATGTTTTTACCTGTAAATCGCCCAGAGTCCCTCTGGGAAATGGGGTGGTATAAAAGTGCAATAAATAAATAAATAAATAAATAAATAAATAAATAAATGATAATCACTAAAGCTTATCTTTTTCACACCCCAATTTCTGGATGCTTATTTTTCTCACTGTATCTTTTTCCATTCTTTAAGAAAATGTGTACTATTTCTTGATTTATGCTGTTCTAAACACAGCGATGTTATGCTTTCCAAGATAAATTTTTAATGGACCGAGAAATGAATGTGAGAGAAGATGCAGATGAAGTAGCAGCTGTCTTTGGTAAGCCTAGATGGGTGTGCATGTGTATGCACTGAGGGCTTCCACACTTCTCTATATAATTGAATTTATTTACCTTCCTCTGCCTTTCTGCCTTTATCATATTGGTGTAATAGTGCAGTCTTTTGTAGTAGCAATGAGATATCTCAACCCAACTACAAACAGTCAATGAGCCATCCCATTATTTGTGCATAGCATGAAACTGACTGGCTGATTAATCCCCTGCATCCACACATTGTACAGATGAAAGAGCATCCATACATCAGAACCCAAGTTTTATATGCAGTGATTACAAATTCAGTAAAGTATTAAAAATTGTCTGGCGTATTCTATAAAAATCTGAGGAATAAATATGGTGAAACATAATGTGCAGCTGTGTTTGCCAGAAAGATGAGGCTTGTTCCTCAGGTTTAATGATCTGGAAATGACTTCAGCATGGCACCAACAACCCAATCAATATGTTAAAACAGCAGAATGCAAATCAAAGAGTGGCATGCTATTGATAAGGATGAGGGGCACCTGTTGAGCACTTGCAATGTTCTATTCTGCCTAGTGATCAAAGCTTTCCATTCACCTTATACTGAGTGGGTAGTGATAATGATGATTTACTCCCTGGCCACTTCTTGAAAATGGGTCACTTGGTGGCTCTACTCTCGTGGATGCCGCAAGTCATAAGTGGTAGTCCTGCTACAACAGGCTTGTTTGTGTTTTCATTTTTCATGTACTCCTTCACAATCTTAAATGTAACCCTAATATGAATTGTAGATTCTCCATTTTCAGCTGCCAGATGTGGAAAGGTCGTATTTTATTGTGATGGTCATCCGTCTGAAGGCCGAGAAACCCAACTATTACTAGATGAGGGATGCTGAGAATTTCAGCCCATCAAAATCTGGAGAACATAAGATATATGTTTGTTTCATTGAGCAGTAAATAAGACATTTTATTCCCCACTGTGCCTCCAGGGAGGGACCCAGCCTGTGTAGCAATGGCAAGCTGAACGGTCCCTCCTCAGAAGGAGAGTATGACAAACCACTTCTGAATACTCTCTACCTGGAAAACCCTGTCTGTCATAGTCCAGAAATGACTTAACGCCACATGGGCATTATTAAATGAAGTACAGATTTAAAACTAAAGTTGACTTATCGTGAATTGGTTTGGACATGTGAATGAGCTAGAGTTGCTGCTGGTTTTCTGAAATGAATTGTAACATCAAATTAAAGAGGGGGGGAGTGGGAAGAGATCTGATGAGTCATATTTTTAGACTACCAGTCAGGATTTTCACAGCCCACATGTTGACTGTGGGATTCTGGGAGTTGTCATTTTAAAAAGCAGCTTCCTCCTCCTTTGGGTGAAACTGAATGCTGGATGTTGGGGTGATGTGTAATACCAGTGGATTGGTTTCGGGATAAGGCAAGAATGTGCATCTTCCCCACTATAAAAACAAACAAACTCATATTCATAGGAGGGCAAAAGGTAACTATTCCGTACTTCTTGAGGGTCAGCAACCCAGTAGATGTGTCTGTGGCTAATACGGCTATTGGCCAAATACACTCGGAAAATCCTCTGGAACTGGAAATAACATGAATACATAAAAGAGACAGGTGTTAAGACCCCCCTCCCTGAAACAATTTGCCAGTTTTCACCTATTTGAAAACTGGTGAGAACTGTTCTGATCCAAAGACGCATGGACCTTTCAACTGGGCACACATCCCTAGGTTGGTCATAAATACCATTCAAGCATCCTATTGTATCTAAAATCCTAGACTAGACATCATACTTTAGTGTCACTTGAGTAGACCTTAAACTTCAAGAAAACCCACCTCCTAAAATCTCCTTCTAATTTAGGGCTCGGTCCCATGTCCCTTTAAAAGCAGTCTAAATTACTAGATAAAACATGTCTAAAAATGCCATCCCCACGGCCACTGGGCTCTTTGGAAAAAAAGAAAAAAGAAAACCCGGTAATGCCCCTTTAAGCGAGGTTTCTATGACTCACCCAAGAGGTAGGGAATTTTTTGCCTTGCTTTGATAATCCACCTTTTAAGGAAGTAGACACTGTGGGACTACGCAGATGATCCAGGCTTCTTCTTCTTTTTAACTCATAGCACCGACTGGCTGTTCCTGGGGCCAATCGGCACTGCTTTTTTAAAATTTCTTTTCACCTTCAGAGAAACAGGCAATTCCATGTGGTGCCCTAAGTTTTAATTTCCCCCAGCCAAGTTGTCCATTTTTTTCAAATGCTAGTGCCACCTGCTGGCCAAGGGGACTGAACTGCACTTTAAAATAAAAAAAACCAGCTTTGGACGTGGGAACTCCTGTCCCATTTATTCAATCACATGATGGGACAAAGAGGAAAAGACGGACCTTCAGAAGATCATGATCAAAACCCAGGTGAGATAGCAGCCGTTTTGGGCTGTTCCCTTGATACTGTTCAAGCCAGAATCTCCTCTGCTCTGTGCCAGTATCCTAGGTACTTCAGGTGATCGGTGAAAGGATTTCTCAATCTAAGTAAAGCTCAGTGTTCCTAACAATAAAGTAGGAACATGACTTTATTTTCTTTTATTAGTTGTCTGCCTTCACTACTCTTAGCTCCATATAAAACAAATAATGAAGATAGATTGATTGAGACTATTGAACAGGATTTTAATGATTGGAATCTTGAGCTGCATGTGAAGGAAACTGATACCACATATCTATATGAATGGGGCTCCAGATCCCACATATATAGGAGGTGGAACACAAAAACATATTGGAAGATAATTGCAATCTTATATATATGTTTATCTTCGTATATTACATTCCCACATGTGAGCACAGAGTTTGAAATGTATCTTCCCACTACTCAAGATGAAGGAATAAATTGTGTTTCCCCCTTATCTTTTTCATGGTTTCAGTGCTTTTTTCATGAACACATTCACATGACTGTTAAACGTCAGCCTCTGCACATTGAATGTGCACACCTGCTTAGGAATTCCTGTGGGCCAGCAGCAACTTGCACATAGGGGCTAAAAAGGAATGTGCTTTGGATTCTTTATTTATTTGGAAAATTAAGTGAGGTGGCAAGTACGTGTCACTTTCCAAGTTGATTCAAGCGGATTTCGATGGTGATCAAACTGAATTGGATCTCTTTCGAGCAATGAATACTGCTCAGGGGCTTCAACATTTAAACAGGGAAAAACATATGGGATTGGTGAGTCTCTCTCTTGGAAAATAAAAATAATGCATTAACAGGTCTAAGAAGCCCAAAGTAAAGAAGATTAACAGCTCAAGCACCAATGAGGAGCCCAAGGTCTCATGAAAATTCCTGTCCCTGTAATCAGTTATTATTTATTTACTGTATTTTTGTTTTTTATTTTATTGTATGAATTACATGTGTTTATCCTGTACTGTATTGATTAATTGTTGTTAACCGCCCAGAGTGGCCTCACTGCCAGATGGGCAGTATAAAAATCCAATAAATAAATAAATAAATAAATAAATAAATAGTGTCTTGATGAAGTGATGGAAAGGTGATTGTGAATTGGATTTTTCCCTTTTTTTAGATAGTTGCTGATCTCATTTTACTATAGTACTTAGATTCTAATTGATTGAATTTCTCCACGTGCAAATGTCTGCATGCTTGAAACAAATGTGTGTGGTTTGTATGACAAATAGCTTGGACAGAATCAAAGTACATGGTAGTAACTAGAGATGGGCACAAAACAAAAATATAACATTTTGTTTCGTTTCATTTCATTGCTTGCTTTGTTATTAACAATTGTAATGAATTTCTGAAATGAAACAAAACAAAACAAAGCAAATTGTTATACTATAAAATAGCTCCCCTGGGTCCTAGAGGCACCAAAGAGGTTTGGTTTTTGTTTGGTTTCTCTTTCACCTCTCCTTAAAAAAAATTTAAAAGCACTTTTCCAATTATAAATGGATTCCTGGGGGTCCCACTTTGGACTTGAATAAATTGACACCTGAACCCCAAAGCTCTCCAAAATTTGGGGATTTTACAGGGAAGAGCTTGAAGAAGCTCCTCTGTAATTTCCATGCTGCTAGATGTCTGTGATCACTATTTTCAAATACATAAATTTCCAATTATAAATTTATTTTCCTGGGGGACCCACTTTGAGGTTGAATAACTCAAACCTCTCCAAATTTGGAGGGCTTAAAGCTAACAGTCCAAGGAAGGTACCCACCAAATTTGTTGCCTATAGGATAAATTGTTTTGTTTTAAGTGAAAAATGGTGGTTTATTTCATTTCATCACAAAACACATTCTACCGTTTCATTTTGTAACAAATCGATTTGTTACGTGATGAAATGACAAAACAGTATTCCATTTTTTTCCATTTGGTGCCAATCTCTAGTGGTCACATACCACTAGCAGACGTCTCCTCGTACCTCTATTCATCAAACATGGGGATCCCTTTCAAGCATCCATACACATAATGTAATTAAACTGTAAACCACCCAGAGACTACTTGAAGTGGTATGGGGCGGTATACAAGCAAGCAAGCAAGCAGAACATACACAACATTCAAATGTCTGGGTCAGATTAATCTGCTTCTGACACTGGGGTGTCACAGCCATGTCCTCTCTCCCACTTAACCATATGAGCATCATTCCCATGATAAAATTCTCAGTGAGATTGAGAAATCACTTCACAAACTGTCCGAGGGCCAAACTGAACTTCAGAGACGTTCTCAGGATGTCCATTGTACCAGAGGGTAGGGACAAAAGTAATAGGATGAAGTCCCAAATGCCAGCAAATTTTTAAACCTGAAAAACTTAAAGCTAGGAACTAAGGAGAGAAGTCTCAGACTTTAAACTTGGAGAAACATGTACCAAATCTGGAAAACAACCCAATGATTGTATCAAGGAAAAAGAAGGTGTTGGACTTTGTTGGACTGGGATCTCCGGTGGTACTGATTCAGCACCAATACTGAGGTTCCTCGCCAGATGGGAAATGTATCACAGGTTATTCAGCAAAGTGCTCTTCACTCTAAACCTCTTACCCAAGATGATAAGAGAATGCAACTCTAAACAATTTGCAGCTTTTATTCTTCATAGGATGGGGCTTTCTTATTTTAACAGAAGAATGGGGAAACAAAGAGAAACTATGGAGCAATAATTACTTTACTCTTTTAAAGAGCTGTGGAATGCACGAAAAGAAACTCCATTATGTTTTTTATGGGGTAAAAATTCTAACATGGTGGTAAAAGGGAAAATGGTGCTAAAAGGTAGCTGTCATCTTCAAACTTCGCAGTTAAAATTATATGGGCAATTGGGTGGTTTAGAAAGGTTGTAATGGATGATTGTTATCAAAATATTGTCGCATGCTTTTATTGGAAGGGGCTGTAGCTCAATGAGGAAGAACATGCTTTGCATGTCAAAGGCCTCATTTTCAGCTCATGGCACCTCCATTTCAGTGGGGAAGTCCCTCAATCTGAGAACAGGAACATCTTGTTGACATGAATGCTAACTTTTACAAAGCCCAAGGCTGTGAATTCTGGCCCGATTTCTTGTTATTATGTGTCAAATGAGAAACTACAAAATTCCATCTCCTCATCACAATACTGTCAAAATATTTTTGACAGCCATGCACACTTGAGGAAGTGAGTTTTGTACATTCATGAATGTCCTTGTCCTTTGGGGGGGGGGGGTGGAAATGAGATGTGCTTTGCTTCTTGCACAATAAGCAAACCAAGTGGCACTAGATATGTTAATTGCCTCTTTCTGATGACTCATTCTAGAGCAGGGCTGTCCAAGACGTCGAACGCGGGCGACCGGGCGACCGCGGCGCCTTCAGGGGTCGCCCGCCAGGTCCCCTGTGCAGGGGGGAATTCCCCCCACTCACCCTTTCCAGTTGTGGTGGCAGTGGCTCCAATGGGGCGGCGGGCCCAGCAACCCGCCCAGGGCCCGCCTCCGTGGCCGCCACCCAATGCTGGAGCCCCCACCGTGCCCCACCCCACCTACATCTCCTCCTTTACCCAGTCCCTGCCCCCATCCCCAATTGCTCACAGCCCCACCAGTTCCCCCGTGGGTCTGCTGGTTCCTGCTACTAGGCAGCCACTGAGATGGAGCGAGCAGGGAGGAGGAGCAGGAGGCGGCGCCGCCGAGACCTGAGAGGCAGGGAAATGGAGTGTGTGTGTGTTGCTGCTGCTGTTGCTCCTGGCGCAGCTCCCCCCCCTTGCCTCTTCGTGCTTCTTCCTGCCTCTTCTGGGCTCGGCATGCTGTTGTTCGATGCCCCCCTCCGATGCGGGTCCCCGCTAGCACCCTGAGTGGTTTTGTGTGGGCATGTTTGTGTGGGTGTGCTTCTTGTGCGCTCTCTCTCTCTCATTCCTCCACCTTGCTGGGCAGAAGAAGTTTTGCACGGCTGGGACTGGCAGGCGGGTGATCCATCCCTCGCTCTCCGTTGGCTCGCGCGGCACCGAGGCTCAACTGTCTCATCAAGCACAGCCGCCCTTTCCCTCCCTCCCTCCCCGCCTGCCTGCCCGCCCGCTTGGGGCTCGCTCTTGGCAGGTTGGTTTTAGGAGGCAGTCGCCAAGCAAGGGAACTAGCCAGCTCGCCTGCCAGCAATGAGTGGCAAGGGGTGGCCCTGGGTCTGCCTCCGTGGTTGCCACCTGATGCTGGAGCCACCACTGTGCCCCCACCCCCACTGCCTGCATCACCCCCACCCCCCGCCACCTCCATCACACTCGCACTCGCCCGCTGACATCACCGCCACCATCACCCCAGGGCCCGCCCCCCACTGTTGCTCCCCCACCACTGACCCTCTGCTGCTGTCAACCACTCTGGGCCTAGAGAAGAGGCAGGTAGGCATCAGACTGTTCAAAGTTGGACAGCCCTGTTCTAGAGGAATAGCTAGGTATCAATCCATCCCTCCACTAATGTTTGGGCAATGGCTATGGAATACTTCAGGGATCCTCTGAAGCCTCATTTGATGAAAAATTCCCAATTAGAGATGAGTGTTTCATTTTGGAAGGGGTCTAGTTCCAAAATGAAAGCCGGCAGCACAACTGCCATTCAGTACTGGGATCCACCTTTCAGAACAAAATCAACCAGTCTCTTAACTTGTTGTGGGTCACACGGGGCTAAACTCCAATGAGGAAGCAGCCTCTGACACGTCATCTTTCTCTCTCCCTGGCACTGGCCAATCAGGAGCTGTGCAGGGACATGCATCATCCTGCCTCCCTGTGTGGTTTCATTTTTATTTCTTGTGCTGGTTTTAATTGTATCTGTGTTGTTTTCTATCTAAGCTGCCCAGAGTTCCCATTGGGAAAATCGGTTGCAGTATAGAAATTAATTAAATAAATAACTTTCAAAGGATGAAATGTTTATTTATTTTAAGCCTAAATTATATATGCTTATTCCTAGCAGATTTCAAAACAATGTCTTTGGACTGGGATTCTAAATTAACTGATTCCCATTTGAATATCTATGTATCTGAATTTTGATAGCAAGTATAGATCTAGCAGAATAAAAGTAACAGAAAAAAATAAAACATTTTTATTTCATTTCTGTGTAGGCTGAGGGGCATGAGTCTCTTGCTTCTATAATAGATGCCTTGGGCTTTTATCTTTCAAGAATCTATAACTACATTAAAAAGAATATGCATTTTAAAATTTAATGCTTTGTGCTGCCGTGACAATATGCATGCCTTAGTTTTACCTCTTAAGAGGGCATTATGCATGTGTATGAATGTGTAGGTGAGAGGAGAGAAAGCACTTTATAAAAAATAAAATTGGTAATATTGAAGTGCTGATGTTGTACACTCAGAGGTGAGACTGGTGTTCACCTTTTGTCACTCAACAAAATTTTTACAGGGTTCATTCACTGTAAATTTGAGGTGGCCTATGGGGTTAAAAACCTACCAAACAGCCACTTCATCTCCCTGGTGACTATCAGTAGGCTAGAATGCTACTTTTGGGGAGGGGGGATGTATCAGGAAGAAAATGGCATTTACCACACATAGATGCACAAATATGGGATCCAGATTTCCCAGGAGCATGAAGTTATGCCCAAAGCAATGACTGCAGATCACTAGTGAGCGATGCACCTGGATTTCGGTGGCATAGCACATTCAGCCAGCCCAGTTACCCAGTAGCTCCTTGCTCACTTTCCATAGTTCTAGGGTGGCATAGTTCTCTGCTTTTCCCAGAGAAAAGCAGAGGTTTTGAGGAAAAGCATAAGTTTTGAGGAAACTATAACTTTATTTCAATCTTGACTTGGGTGGTTAATGACCACATACGTGTGTTTCTGGGGATGTCATTTTGACCCACTCTCTCTGTGCTACACTTTCCTGGTGGAATTTTGATGGAGGAATGCGGCTAGCCACTGGGTTTGGTTTTAAACACCCTGTGACTAGTCATGCTGTTTCATTTAAAGCAATGTCCACCTGTTTGGTGTCTGTTGATCTATACCAAACATGACTAACATCTTCTCTTTCCAATCCGGAACCACTGATTGGGTCAGAATGAAATGACTATTTCTAAATAAATAATATATATTGTCTAGTTTGATCCTAGCAAACATTTTGTAGTATGGGTTTTAAAGAATTAAAGCGCATCATGGGCTTTACATTGGGGAAGCTTGTCCCATAACATTTTCCACAGGCAAGGGGAAGCAAAAATAAAAATAATGAACAAACACTAGCTTTCAGCCCACATGGGCCTTTATCACATGGGATGCCATTTATTAGCAGATGATTCAGGACAACAAACGTTCCAAAAATCATGACAAGATGTTTCTGTTGATTTTTTTTTTTAAAAAAATGAGTGTGTCAGTGTTAAGCCAGGAGTGTGGGTTTTAATGCACACCTCTGACAGTGATGTTTGAACTGGCCCAAACTCACCAGCTTGCCCTCTGACATAAGGATTGAGCCATTTTTGTTTCATTTCTGGGTATCTTCTTGAA
Organism: Phrynocephalus guinanensis; assembly: GCA_037367245.1. Lineage (NCBI taxonomy): Eukaryota > Metazoa > Chordata > Lepidosauria > Squamata > Agamidae > Phrynocephalus > Phrynocephalus guinanensis. The sequence continues at coordinate 99,845,931 of CM074739.1, read as the reverse complement.
GGCTGGTAGCCAGCATGCAATGAGTCTTAGCAGCAGGGCCGGGCCTGGAAAAACTTCCCAGGCATCATGTACACTGCAGGCAAGGTGATACTATAGTGGTGCCAACTGCAGCACATGTAGGCCCCACTTTTTTCCATCTGAATGGCCACTGGAAAATACCCACCGGTCCTTGACCCTGAGATGCCATTTCACTTGATTGGTGAGGTTATCCCCAGGTGTTTGGCCCTTGGACCCAGACACCCTCATCCTGGTTTTCTTATTACAGGGTGGACCAGAAACAGTTCTAAACATCTCCGAAGATATGACTGTTAAGGTTACAATTCCCCCTCCATGTCTCAGATTTCAGCCTTGAGTTCTCAGAGATTAGGATGCTGTTGTTGACCTCCCAACCCCCCCATCCTCTACATTTAATTGCTTGGCTACACAAAGTCCTGTATATCCTATGGAGGAGGAAGGAATAGAATCACCAGGCACTCACAATTAGAGATGGGCACGACTTGAAAAAAAATTTTTTTGAGTTGTCGTTAGTCGGGCCGGTTCCGTTTCGGGTCGTTTCCGGTTTTCACGAAAATTCGCAAAAATTAGTCGGTTCGTTTTTTTGTTTTTTCATTTTCGTTAGTACTGGTATTTGGGGGGGGTAGCGGGCTCCTGGAGGCACCTCTGTGGGGTGGGTGCCTCCTCTGGCCCGCTATAAAGGGAAAGTGGGCTCCTGGAGGCACCTGTGGGTGCCTCCTATCCTCACCCACTAGGAAGGGGAAGCAGGCTCCAAGAGACCCCTCAACATGGGGGTCTCCCCTCCTCACCTGCTGCTGCAAAATGGTATGCAATAGCCATATGGATATGCATACCAGTTGCAGACAGTGAGACCAGTGAACCCGCCAGAGGCATAGGGTGATGCCTAAGGCTCTCGCACCGCCATGTCTCACAAAGAAGGGAATCGTACTTGCGTGTAGTGCAATGCAAGTAGATCTGGCTTAGGGTTAAGATGGGTTAGTGCAAGGGCTAGGGTTAGGCTAGTGACAGGTAAGGTTACGGTGGGCTAGTGGGTTGCACCTCTGGGTGCTTCTCTGACCCACTAAGAAGACAGTCTGTGATGTATGGGTAAGGAGTCAAGGATTAGGGTTAGGGATAGGGGGCTAGGGCAGATTTTAGGGGGCTTTTTGGCACATCCCAGAAGTCTCCATGGCCAAGTGGCCATGCAATTGGTGGGATGGCTCCAAAAATTTGCATGGTCGTCCACTCCCACATGGCTGGCCACTCGGCCAGCCCATCATTGCGCAGGTGTAAAAAAAATAAAAAAAATAAAATCAATGGAGGACAGAGGAGGAGAGGAGAGACATTTTGTTGCAAGAAAAAACCCACTGCTACTGTGAAAAATCTGGCAGTTTATAAATTTTCGCGTGTTTCTGTTGTGCTTGTGTGTTTTTGGACCACAATTTCAAAAACAATATTGCGTTCGCCGCCCCATTTTGGATCCCCCTCCCACACCGCATGGCATGGCGAGTCCGGCTGCCCAGGACGGGGGGGAGGCGGGACCCCCCCTCCAGAAACCACCCCTCCGGTAGGTGCCCTGCGCCCTTAGTCAAGCAGGCATTTTTCCGCCTGCTTTTTTGGCCCGGGAATGGGTGGGGGGAGAGTTTAAAAGATTTTCCTGTGCCGTCCGTGCCGCTTGCTTGCGCTTTAATTGCGGCGGCTGGCGGCGAGACTGGGCTTTTTGCTGGCTGCGAGCCTGCGGCGAGTCCCACCAGAGCAGCCCAGGACGGGGGATGGGGGGGAGGCCGGGGACCTCCAGAAACAACCCCTCTGGTAGGTGCCCTGTGGCATGGCCGGGAACCGGGGTTTTTTTAACTTTTAAAATCTTTTTTTCTGTGCCGTGTGGCATCACGCAATCGCGTGATGCAAGGAACGAGCACGACAAATCAGACCAAAATTGTTCGTTCGTCGGTTCGAGCTCGAAGTCTGGCGGAGTAATTCCTGTTACCGTTTCCGTAGAGTAACGGAACCGAGTAACGGAAACAGGAATACCGCTAAGTCGTGCCCATCTCTACTCACAATTAAAATGGGAAATCTGCTGAGCTAACAGGAACAGGGGGAGGTGGTGGTGGGGTATCACAGTGCTTTCATTAGGCAAGTCAAACAAGCAGACACATGATTGACACCCTGACAGGCTGCAGAAACAGCTCCCACAGCTAAAATTCTGCATACATAAATTTTAAAATGGATACTGGTGAATCAATGGGAAAGGAGGGGGAAGGTAAGAACAAGAACAACAAGAAAACTCAGTTTTATGAACCTAGGACTAAATTCAGTAATCTCTGGATTGCTCCTTCTGTTGGGAACTGATTGATCCCACATCGTTCAAAGCCGTGGCAAGGGGAAATGAAAGAGCATTAAACTCCAATTTGGGAGTTTAGTGAAAGACTCGGGTGATGGACTGGCATATTATGTATAAATTCTTCAGTGACTGGATGAGAACACTAACCTGCCACTCATCTTTCCTTCTGTCAACTTATCAAATGATGAGCACTTTACATTCCAGCAAAGGAATTGGGGTGCAGAGAGGGAGCCACAGGGAAACCCCAGAATTGGGACCCTCCTCATGTCTATGCACACAGCCATGATGCTGCCCATAGTATGTGGAGAAATCAGCACATTTTGTAGCATTAGTAATAACATTGCAGAAGCTGTGAGAAGCTGGACTTTCTCTCCTCTCTCATGAAGGGTTTTTTTGCTTTCTATTTGTCATCCTGATTTGTATTTCATCACCAAAGAAATGCCACAGCACAGGGATTTTGATAACAGGCACCCTATCTAGCTAGGCATTTAGAATGAGCCATATGAACCATCCCTTTGTAGAGAACAGTGCTCTGTTGGGGAGGCTGTCCGGTCCAAATTTGCTTGAAAGATCAGAAGTCAGGAGCAGTAATTTTACAGACCTTTTAACCTACTCTGTAGCCACACTGAGTAGAATATGGCTAGCAGACAAACAAGTTACCTGGTTGCTGTCTTCTATTCTGGAGTAGGCTGCACAGTCCATTGTTTAAATGCTAAGAAATCATTTCTAATTTTTAAACTGCATATATAAATTTAATACAGATTGGAGACCTCTGTTTATTCTTATTATTTCAGTGATGTCTGTCTTCTTTAATAGTATTCTAAGGGGCCACCCTGATCCTCTTTGACCTTGTAAACCACTATCCCAAATTTTGAACAGACTCCAGCAGAAGAGTCTGTCCAACATATTTGCCTGTTAACAGAGGACCATAATAGTATCAAAAGTGATCATGCACCACCGAATCTGTTTAGAGTTATGGAAGGTTTTCCAGGTAGAGGGTACAAAGAAGTGATTATCATTCGCTTCTTCTGCAGGTACCCTGAGTCTGTGTGTATAGGCACACAGGCTGGATCTTCTTCCCAGAGGCACAACAGGGAATTGGAGTGTCAATTTCTACTAGAGATGGGCAGGAAACAAAAAAAATGAAATGCTGCTTTGTCATTTTGTTATGTAACAAATCGTTTTGTTACATAAAGAAACAAAATACAATTTTTTTCCTGCTAGGAATGAAATGATTTGTCCTAGAGGAACCAATATCGCGGGGGAGCTTCTTTGGACTCTTTCCTGTAAGCCGCCCAAATTTGGAGAGCTTTGGGATTCAGGGGTCTGAGTTATTAAACTCCAAATGGGGATCCCCCTAGGAGAAAATCATAGCCCCCCTGTGGGTGAGCAATTAGTGGCTTCCCAACTCAATTAGAAATGATTTTCTCCTAGGGGGACCCCCTTTGGAGTTTAATAACTCAGCCCCCTGAACCCCAAACCTCTCTAAAACACTGAGCTATCCAGCCAGCTAACATAGGAATCTATATGTTTGGCAATCTTCCATCTTTTGTGTCCCCAGAGCCATGTATCCCCTTTCTATACTCCTGCCACAGATTCCATACCAAGGAATGGCCATGCATCATTGGCAGCATTTGAGTTCATCATCTTACCTTCCATTGCAAGAGCTGAGGAAATACTGTCCCTTAATCTCTGGCAAGCCATTAGCAGTATAGGACAGATTTAGGCCATTTTCCATATAACAACTGAAGTGCAAAGCTTGGAATCATTCCACCCTGAACTAAAATGCTTACATTGCATCACCCACCACTTTTTGTGCCAATGAAAAAAGTGAAGAAGCGGCAGTATCTCTTTCCAAATGTGTGGCTTTTATTGGCTTTCCAATAGGACCATATTGTCTTTTTCTGAGTTCAAGTTTCAACATGTTTCAATACAACATTTATTTAAGATATCCAAGCAGCTAAGGTGTGACTCCTGCTGGATGCCCAGAGGAAGGCGAAAAACCTCCAGGGTCCCTCAGCCAATCTGCCCTGAAGGAAAATTCCTTCCCGACCCCAAAGTGGCAATCAGTGCTACCCTGGGCATGGCAGCAAGGGCCATTTGGAAGCAAACTCTTTTCTCTCTACAGTCATATTATCCCTTTAACTACAGAAACAAACAGGTTCACAGGTCTTACAATCATGGCAGTCAGCTGAAAGGTTTTCCCTCTTTGTTTGGTTGAAGGTTTGATGCCCTACTATTATGGCACTTGACCTCTTACCTGCCCTGCAAGACTCAATTCATATGGTAGCCAGTGCAAAACTGGAAAGGGTGTCCACATGAACAAACAAGTGTGTTCTGATTTAGTTTTTCAGAGGAGAAACAGATTATTTTTGCTTGGTGAATGAAAACCATTTATGATTACATATCATTTAATAATGAAGCATTCATGAGCATGTTTCAAAGCGATCAAAGTTCTTATTCTCAAATTTTAGTAATGTACTTATTCCCTGAGTTCAGTTTTTAAGTATGGTTTGATTGCCTCATTTTTAAAAAGAAATCACCACATAGCCAAATGTGTGTGACCCCCTGCTGGAGGCCAGGAGAAAGGTGGAAAACCTCCAGGATCTCCTAGCCAATCTGTCCAGGTGGAAAATTCCTTCCCGACCTGAAAGTGGTGATCATTGCTACCCTGGGCATGGCACCAAGGACCAGAGCTTCCCAGCCAGGTGGCCCTTATGTAGCCGTGGCCATTGTAGATCCAGTACTGGAGAATTAGCCCCATCACTAGGCATCTGAAGGTCCCTGGTCTACACTTTTCCATTCAGCCCCTTCAGTTCCACACCATTACCAGATCCAAGGAGACAGTTTGTGTTCCAGCGGGTTCTCACTACTACTACTACTACTACTACTACTACTACTACTACTACTACTACTACTACTACTACTACTACTACTACTACTTGGCATTCTCTCTTTTTTGCTGATTGGTTTCTTCATCAATCTGTGAGCTTGGGCACAGTGGCCATTCATAACTGCTTCCTGCCTTCTTTTCATGGAGAACTTTTCCGTTCTTACTCAGATCAGAAGACAGGCCTTAGATGGAATAACATGTCTGTCTCTGATTAAAGCATCTCAGTTTAGGATATCTGTTTCTTGACTTCTCCAAAACTTAAGTGATCTTTGTCTCTCTTGCATGGTCTTCATTCGTGGCAGCCAGAATTGGGCCAATGAATCAGAACAAAGAAGACAGTTTTGCAATAAAATAAAATAAGATAAAGACAATATGGAATATAAAATATGGGACCTATCTCCCCATTATCATCTTTGGAGTGGGATCATCTAATTCTAGGTGACACGTTATCCTCTCATCCCACCCATCACTTGTTCCTTGACTCATCAAAGCCTAAAATGGGAAGAAAATAGCTGGATGCATTCATTCTCAAACAACGATTAGCACAATCTTAGAAAAGCTGTGGATGTGCATTCTGTGAATGATCACCTTTTGTCTTCCTGCCGTGCAGACATCATCTCTCCTTTCTTTCCTCTCCCTCTGCAAACCCTGCAATGAAACTAAGGAGAACTGTTAAGTCTTTTCAGTGCTACATGTCATAGGTTTCTTCAGCAAAGGGGGAATGGCATTATGATGACAATTCTGGTCAGGAAGACAATCTCATCCTGCTCCATGACAACCAGTGCTGCCTCCATGTCTTCACCAGAGTTCCTTTCCTCCTCACTATTTCTTCACTCTATAACAAAATAGCTGGGCTAGCAGACATCTGAGGAAAAGGTTGTGGAGATATTTCCTGTGAATGGTCACCTTTCCCCTTCCTACTGTGCAGATGTTTTGCAGTGAGCACAGCTTCTCTATTTAGAATAGCTCTGGATAAAAACCAGACGATATTACTGATCACCAACATTCTACAAGGACTTGGCACTTGAAGAAGATTGTGCAGCCATCCAGTCTTCTTTCTTTCATTTTCCTCTGCTAAGTCTGCAATGAAGCTAGGTACAAATGTGAGTCTTTCCAATGCTACATCTCAAAATTTGCATCTGTACACTGTATAATCTTATATTTGTATAATCTTGGGGACCACAAAGCCTCTTCCTTGTTCTTTCTCTATTACTGTCCTTAGGAGGTGTCCAGTGTAGGAAGATCAACTCAAATCAATGTGAATCCATACATATCACTGACTGCTGAAAGTTCTCCTTGCTGATCTTTCATTATTCATCCAGTGTGTTCCAGGTGTGGAGATGAATGGATCCACTGTTGCCTTCCACCAACAAAGCCTGAAAGAAAAAAACAAATAGGTAGAGATAATTTTCACACAAACAAACCGGAGTGAGTTGTTTGCAGAGAAGATGTGGCTGGGAGGGGTCACCTTTATTTACATTGATTGTGTGAGCATCATTTCTTCTCTCTTCCATCTTCATCAACTAAACATATGGGAAGTTCCTCTTTGATCCTGGTCCACCATGATAGGAGATGTTCTCCAGAGATCCTTTCCTCACCATGGTTTTTTTCACCCAATAACAAAATAAAGGGCGGTCCTGATCCCCACTTGTCGGGGGAAGGGCTCGTTTGCCCCGCAGACCCGGGGATTGGGCGCAAGAACTTCGTGCCCATCGGGGGCTTTTGCCCGGGGACGGGAGCCTATAAGAGGGCTCCCATCCTCCCGGGTGCCATCTTGGGCCCGATCTTCTGCCGACAGCACTGGCTGCACTGCGCTCGGCTCCCTCGTGGCTCCCTCGCGGTCTTACTGACCTGCGGGGAGGCGGCCGTTCTCCCGGACCGGGACGTGGAGCCCGGCGGCATCGGCGTCCTTGTGGTGGTGGTGGTTTGCGCAGGTGGACGTGCCATTCCTTTGGCGATCCGGCCTCAGCCAGGTTGCCCGGTGTGCTCCGGGACCTTGCGGGCAGGGTTAGGGTTAGGGGGAGGGCTCGGTTAGCGCCCGGGTGGGTGGCGGCCTCGCTCCCCGGGTGGGGGGGTAGGATAGCTTTAGGGTGGGTCCCGGAGCGCGCTTCTGCCACCTGCCGTGGCCTTCTCCCGCATTCGGCTTGGATGCCGCCCTCTTTACTTGCGGCGCTCCGGGCTGGGATAGCTGGGGGGGGTAGCTGGTGCCTGCCTGGCAGCCCCCGTGAGCGGGCGGGGTCATGCGTGCGGGAAACGGAGCAATTCGCAACCCTTTTTGTCTCCCCGTGGTGGGTCTCACTCCCCTCCCCTTGGCCCTTCGGGCTTGCTTTCTGGCTCTGCCCGTGTTTACTCGGCAGCAGCCCTAGGCTCGGCCAGGCCTAGCATCATTCCCTAGGGGTGGGGCCTTGGACTGCCCCCCCTGCAGCTCTTTTGAGCCAAGCTTTGACCCCTGTGAGCCTGACTCCCTTTTGGGACCCAGATCCCTGGGGGAGCTCTGATCATTGGGGGAGCAGGGGCACTGCTCTTTTTTCTACTCCTTTGGGGGGCTTACCTCACGGGAATTGGAGCTGTGCAGCCCCGTAGTGCCATTAGCCATTGTTATTTGGCACTGCGTGAGGCTCCCCCCCGATCCTTATATCTCATTGGTTTGTTTTGGCGTGGTCCAGGGCTTGTTCCCTCTTAATTGGTTGGGTTATGGCACCTAGGAAGCGTCCTGCCTCTTCTAAGGGTAAGGCCCCTGCGAAACGCAGGGCAACCCCCTGAGCTCCACCTTCCCAGCTCTCCGGTTCATCCTCTGATGAGGAACTCCTGGATTATGTGGCGATCTGGGACAAACTTAATCAACTGGAGCAGGCCAGAGCCCACGCACGAGGACTTGGGGTGGGGGTGAAGGAAGCAGGCCAGTTGGGAGCACCAGGGTGCAGAAGTGGGCGGAGCTGTTTCGGATGGGGGAATTAATGCTATCCCGCATTGCCTTTCTTGAAGGTGAACTGGCTGCCGCTGCCCAGGGCGAGGTTTCTGCTCTGCCCCCTCATCAACCGGCTGGCTTTGCCGAGGTGCCGTCAGCCAGCGGTGTGGCCATCAGCTGCTCGACCCTGGCTGAGGCTGCCTGCCCAGTGCCGGGCATCCCTTCTTCCCAGGATGTGGCACTGGACCTTTCCTCCGCGGGCCGTGGCCGCTCTGTTGGCGCATCTTCGCTTGTGGGGACCACGTTCCAGGTGAGTCATTGCCATCATTCTCTTCTACCCCTGCCTGTCAGTGGCCTTGGGGCCGCCCCCGAGAGCGGCTCCGCCAGTTACCCAGCCTCTTGACCTGGCACCTTCGCAGGCAGCGCTGGGGGATAGTCCCCCAGCGACGCCTGGGGCGGTTGGGTTGGCCCTAGCCTGGGAGCGCTGTGCCTCTGTGACGCAGCATCCCGTAACTCAGGATATAGCCGTGCAGGCTAGCCCCCCCCCCCCCCCCGCCGGCAGCTCCTCTACGGCTTCTCCGTTGGAGCTACCGGAGGGCAATGAGTGCACACCGCTAGGCGAGCATTTGTCCCAAGCTACCATTGATAAGATACTCAGTGGGAGCTATGTGGATGTATTTGACCTCCTAAATAGGGAGGTTGATAGGGAGACTTTCAAACGACTGGATGATAAAGAGCGGGAAGCGCTTCGTAAACGGAAGTCAGAGAGATGCTGGACCAATTGGCTTTCAGCTTTCTTCCTCTATGCCGCCACTATTATAAAGGTGCATCCAGAACGCACTCTCGCCCTTATTGAATACATGGATACTATTCACCATGCTCATTTGGAATTTGTTAGGTCCGCATGGTTGCTGTATGATGAACGTTTCTGCCTGCGGGCTGCCCAATCTCCCAGCATGCATTGGGATGAACCATACGGCCCACTTTGGATGAAAGTTATGTCCCCGGCCCGGCCCATTTTGGCGGATCACTTTCACAGCGGCCATCTTGCTTACAGGTCTAACCAAGCGGCGTCGGCCCGCCCATCGGCGGGCCAGGCGGTTCAACCCCGCCTTGCCTGTTGGGAGTTTAATTCCAAGGGCTCCTGTAACCGTCGCCAGTGCAGGTTCAAGCACATCTGCTCTGGCTGCGGAGGCACACAAAGGGCAAGCGAGCTGCATCCCCCGGCCAGGATGGCGGGGCTAAGAAGAATTCCTCTGGCGCCGGCTCGGTTCTAAAAGGGACCTAGCCCTATCAAAATTCAACCTTTGCATTGGTTACTTCGACGCTACCCAGACAGGGCAGCTGCCCTGTATCTCCTCCGTGGGTTTCTTTGGGGTTTTCGCATCCCTGCTCTGGGGCCCAGACAACCCATTATGTCCAACAATTTGAAATAGATTAAGGGCTTTGAAGACCTGGTGAGGGAAAAGATTACCAAGGAAGTGGCAGAGGGACGGGTGTTCCCTGCCCCACCCACTCCTCACTTCTGCGTATCCCCCCTTGGCATCGTACCTAAGAAGACTCCGGGTGAGTACCGGCTTATCCACCACTTGTCTTACCCCGAGGGATCGTCGGTTAATGACCGGATCCTTCATGAGTGGTGCACAGTCCGGTATACGTCCCTTGATATAGCCATCACTATGGTCAAGACATGCGGCCCTGGTGCGGAAATCGGCAAGTGTGATATTAAGTCTGCTTTTAGGTTACTGCCAGTATTTCCGGGGGATTTTGAGTTGTTGGGCTTTTCTTTTGAGGGCCAATTCTACACGGACCGTGCGCTCCCTTTCGGCTGCTCAATTTCCTGCACGGCCTATGAGACCTTTAGTTCCTTCTTAGAGTGGGCCATTCGTGACAGGACTAGCAGTCATCTTGTGGTCCACTACTTAGATGATTACCTCTTCTGCGGGCCTGCGGGCTCCGGCCATTGTGCCTTCCTCATGGCGTTCGATCGCCTGCGGCTGAGTTGGGGGTTCCTTTAGCTAGGGGAAAAATGAGGGCCCCTCGTCCTGCCTTACATTCTTAGGCATTGAGTTGGACACCGTCAGCCAGTCCAGTAGGTTTCCGGAGGCCAAACTTGGTGAACTGCGGGGCCTTCTGCATGGCCTGCTTGGTTAGCAGAAGGCCTCTCTTAGGGAGCTCCAGGTGGTCATTGGCCATCTCAACTTCGCCTGTAGGGTTATCGCTCCAGGCAGGGCGTTTCTCCAGCGGCTCTGTGAAGCCATGGCTGGGCTGCTTAAACCCCATCATCGTAGGAGGATTTCTGCTGAGATGCGGGAAGACCTTGGCGTTTGGCTGCGGTTTCTTTCGCATTTTAATGGAGTTTCCTTCTGGCGATCAGAGCTCTTGCTTGGGGCCAAGCTGCAGGTTCAGACTGATGCATCTGTATCTTGTGGCTATGACATCTTTTATCAGAACCAGTGGTGTGCCGGCGTTTGGCCGGCCCACTGGTCAGTGACCGGCATTACCAGGTATTTAACGTTTCTTGAGCTTTTTCCCATCATGGGGGCGGTCTGGCTATGGGCTGAGTCCTGGGCGAACACGGCCATTCATTTCTGGTGTGACAACCAGGCGGTGGTCCATGTGGTTAACACTTTGTCATCTCGCTCCCCCCGGGTCATGAGGTTGGTCCGGGCTCTGACCCTCAAGTGTCTGGAGTTCAATATAGTTTTCCAGGCTTGTAATGTGCCGTGGGTCCGGAATGAGATAGCCGATGCCCTCTCACGTCACCAGATGGAGCGCTTTCGGCTGCTGGCCCCTCTGGCATCGCCCGAGCCCGTGACCCTCCCAGATGAGGTATGGTCCCTTGGCAGATTGAAGCTCACCAGGCATTAACACTCGCCCTTGCCCCTAGGACGTGGAAGGCATACTCGGCCACCTGCAACGCATACACTCTGTTTTGCGCTCAGGAAGGGTTTTCTTCATTGTGGCCAGCTACCCCTGACCAGTTGACCCAATATGCAGTTCATTTGCGCTTTCGGGGTTTGGCCCCCTGGACAATCCAGGGCAGGCTGTCTGCCCTGGCTTTCTATGTTAAGGCCCACCGTTTGGAGCACCCTTCGGGTGATTTTGTGCTGCAGAAGATCCTGGAGGGCTGGTCTAAGGAGCGAGGTAGAACTAAGGATGCTCGGGCCCCCTTTACACCTGAAATTTTGGCACGGCTTACAGAACAGTGGCCGGCTGTTTGTAAGAGCTCATTTGAAGCGGCACTGTTCCGGGCGGCTGCCTTGGTAGCCTTTTTCGCCGCTGGCGTCCTCCAAGTCGGATTTATCCTACATGGCTCTCCTTGTGTCCGACATCAGTTTATTGCCGGATGGCATTTTGTTGCGGATACGTAGGTCCAAAACGGACCAGTGGGCCAGGGGGCAGGAGCTATTCTTGGGCCCCTGTCACTTATCAGCGATATGCCCACTGCAAGCGCTGCATTCTTACCTGGCCCTTCGGAGTACTGCTCCTGGGTATCTCTTCGCTCACCAGGATGGGACCCCACTCTCCCATTACCAGTTCTGGACCGTTACTGTTGCCACCCTGGCAAGGGCCGGTATTGTGGGATGGCATTTTGGTTCCCACTCATTTAGAATTGGGGTGGCTTCCACGGCTGCAGCCTTGGGCTATGATGTGGCTGGTATTCAGCGCATTGGTAGTTGGAGGTCCCAGAAGTTCCAGGTTTATGTACGGACATTGCCGAAATGTTAGCTGTTGCCCGAACGTTTTAACTTTTCTATTGTTCCAGGATCCATGGTGAAGGCAAGAGCCAGAGTGGTCATCTTTGGCCATAGCTTTGTCTTCTGGGCATCCGGGTATGCTGCATCCTCCCATTGGGGCCGAGATTTGGGCCTGGGCGTGTGTGCCACCATCAAATGGATGGGTTGCAGGGGGATGCTCTGGGCGGGCTTCCGCAGCTGGGCATGCCGTATCCCCATGCACAACCCTCCAGATGTCCTGTTGCTGCATTTGGGCGGCAATGACCTGGCTCATGTGCCTGCTGACGTTTTGCTCCTCAAGATCCTGCAGGACTTGAGTGAATTTTTATTTTATTTTCCTAACACCCGCATTCTGTGGTCCGTGTTGATCCCACGTTTTGCGTGGCGTTCAGCTCATGACCCTCGTTTGGTGGAGAGAGACCTTGCCTTTATCAATGGCGAGGTTGCTTGTTTTCTTTGCAGCAGATCCGGATCCATCATAGCCCACCCAGATATTTCCAGGCATGCCCCGCACCTCTACCGGAAGGATGGTGTCCACTTGTCCAACCCCTGCCTGGATATTTTTCTGTCTGACCTGCAGGGGACCCTGAAGGCCAAGCTGCTTGGCTTGTTGGGGAAAGAGCCCTAGCCTCTTTTGGTGGCAGGTAGTGCAGCTGGTAACCACATGCAGGTAAACGCTCTGATAGCCGCCCTTATGGTGATTCACAGCCCTCGTTAACAGTCTAGCACAATTGGCTACGTCAGCAGACAAATAAGTTGCTATGACTGGAGGCCTCCCGAGGGCGGTGTTGAGCTTCAGACTTGACTGGACTTTCTTGCCTGAATACTGTGATTTTTGGCTCTGGGATTCGTCCCTCCTGGTTACCAGCTTGCACTACGGGTCAGGTCCCCTTCAGAGACCCTGACTAACACTTTTCAGAAGTTGCTGATTTTAAATAAAGTTGTGGCCCGGTTTACCCAAAGCTGAAGTTGTCTCGCCTCTTTATTCCGGGGCTTGGGGGGAAAGGGCGGCCCTGATCCCCACTTGTCGGGGGAAGGGCTCGTTTGCCCCGCAGACCCGGGGATTGGGCGCGAGAACTTCGTGCCCATCCTGGGCTTTAGCCCAGGGACGGGAGCCTATAAGAGGGCTCCCGTCCTCCCGGGTGCCATCTTGGGCCCGATCTTCTGCCCCACCCTCCCCCCCTATGGTAGGAGAATGAGATTAGCTGGTCGCCATGCGGGGCCGGAAGGGAATTTTTGGTGGTTTCTCTGATCGGCAGTGAGCAGCCACGTGTTTTCGCCCATCCTATTCTCCTCACCGCGGGGATGGGGCTCCCTTCCAGTTGGTCACTAACTTGGCAGATAGTGCAGCTGGTAACCACATGCAGGTAAAAGCTCTGATAGCCGCCCTTACGGCGATTCACAGCCCTCGTTAACAGTCTAGCACAATTGGCTATGTCAGCAGACAAATAAGTTGCTATGACTGGAGGCCTCCCGAGGACTGTGCTGAGCTTCAGAGGGCCTTTTTACACAACCCCTAAGATCCTCTGGCCACTTAAATTCGGACCAGAGATCTTAGGGGTTCCTCGCTCTTCCTCTGTCCCCACCCCCCTCGGCACTTCCTGGTTGCTGGCTGCCTGAGGGAGGGGAAAAAAAGAAAGAAAAGAATGCCCTTACCTCCGTTTTGTTCCCGGCAGCATAATACAGATCTCTTAAAGGGGTGGGGCACAAAAAAAGAACAAACAGAAGCCAGGAGAGCCCCACACTCACTATCCTTGCACCGGATCAAATATTTGTCTCATCCAAAAAGCAGGTACAAGAAAAGTGCAGTTTGATCGCGCTAAGTGGGCGGGGTCGCACTTAATTGTCAGCAAAGTCCGGAGCTGGTGGGTAAACATTTTTAAGGACCGGACCTTGCAGCCATTTGCGGCGGAGCTTAGGGGTCGTGTATAAACGCCCAGACTTGACTGGGCTTTCTTGCCTGAATACTGTGGTTTTTGGCTCTGGGATTCATCCCTCCTGGTTACCAGCTTGCACTATGGGTCAGGTCCCCTTCAGAGACCCTGACTAACACTTTTTAGAAGTTGCTGATTTTAAATAAAGTTGTGGCCCGGTTTAGCCAAAGCTGAAGTTGTCTCGCCTCTTTATTCCGGGACTTGGGGGGCAATGGACCAGCATCTTTCTTTCTTTCTTTCTTTCTTTCTTTCTTTCTTTCTTTCTTTCTTTCTTTCTTTCTTTCTTTCTTTCTTTCTTTCTTTCTTTCTTTCTTTCTTTCTTTCTCTTTCTTTCTTTCTTTCTTTCTTTCTTTGCTAAGCCTGCAATGAAACTAGGTACAAATGTTAGTCTTTTCCATGCCACATATCACAAATTACCTACCTAATGGGGAATGACATGATGTTGATTATTCTCTTTCTTTCTTTCTTTCTTTCTTTCTTTCTTTCTTTCTTTCTTTCTTTCTTTCTTTCTTTCTTTCTTTCTTTCTTTCTTTCTTTCTTTCTTTCTTTCTTCTTTCTTCTTTCTTTGTTAAGCCTACAATGAAACTAGGTACAAATGTTAGTCTTTTCCATACCACATATCACAAATTACCTACCTAATGGGGAATGACATGTTGATGAAGATTCTGCTCAAGAATAAAAGTTCCTCCTCAGGTGTCCTGGGATGAGGCTTATGTAGAAGCACAACAAAAGGGAACACATACACCTTCCCTTCTTGTGTGATATTGACTCCAGAGGAGGATATATGGAATATGATGGCAAATCTAGCTGTGCCTCTCTCTATTTTCCAAGCAGAATCTTCAGAAGGGATATCCCAAGTGCATCCTTGTTGCTGTGTCATCAGAAGCACCATTCCTGAAAACTACTTACCTAGAAATGGTCTCTTTCAAGGTAATATTTGGAACATTGTTTAAACACTTTATTTTGTTTACAGTTTATGAACTGACAACAGACAACCAGTGGCACATAACTCATTTCTGATGTGGAATTGTGCAGTTCAGTGCATTAATGCAAAATGACCAGAGTTCCTGATAATTTCTTGATAGTGGATCACAGCTTTCTGATATCATTCATCTATATTCACCCACGTCTTCCCTCTTTCATCTCCCCCCACCAAACTTCAGTAAAGTAACTGATGTTGCCAATAGATATGCTAATAGGAAGATCCTCTCTGATCTTGAACCACCATGATAGGGGATGCCTCTGTGCTTTCATCAGAGGTCCTTGCTTCCCCAATGTTTCTTTGCTCTGTAACAAAATAAGTTGACTGACAATGTGGCCAAGGGAGTGAATGGAAGAGACTTGGGAAGTGTGGGTTCAAGTCTCTGATTTTCTAGACATATTTGCTCTTTCTGGCCAGCCATGTCTTTTAAACCTTCATTCTCTATGAAGAATGAAGGTTTAAGTTTTTGCACTTCTGACCAAAATTGGAGCTGCGGAGAAATCAGAAGCAGAGGCATTCATTTCATGCTTAGAAGGGGATGAGAAAAGGAGAAACTGAAAACAAGAACTGAAGTCTATCTTCGTGGGCTTTTATGATATCTTTTAGTCCAGTGATCCAAGTCTGTTCCTTGCTCTTGGTAAACCTCCTCCTGCAACATTTTATTTCACTAAAACTGGAATAAAAGCCATGATTTGGTGACTGTGGTATTGTTGCTTGCATTGCAGCAATCCCGAGATGTATGAGCAGCTGTGAAAATACCATGTTCATGGATTTTCTTTTTACATATCTTGTATTTGATGAAGTTAACCTTTGCCATTTCAAACTGTTATCGGCTTAACAGGACAACATACCTGCCATTCTTGGTTAGGGTTTGAGCTTCTGCAAGACTAAATTGATTACATGTTATGCGAAATATTTAGTACCTGGAAAAAAGAGAGTTGCAAATCACTTTGATTAACCTTAAAACCTTTGCATTTCCTGGTATTTTGCCATCTACCTTGTGGTTTATCATGTCCTGTTATCTGATAGTCCAGCTTGCTTCAATACCAGGCCATGAAGCTTTCTGGTACCATGAACCTACATTCACCTGATGTCTTGAAGCATCAGACATGGATGCTGGAAAACACAAGAACTGGAGGGATGGATGCATTTGCACCAGTGCAATGTAGAAGTACTCGCCTCAATAACCCAAAGATATGTATATATTCCAGATAGCTATGGACTTACAGAATATTCATCTGCACAGCACTATGTCTTTCTCCACCACAAAATCAGTTCAGTTGGGCTACTTGTGGGCCCCACTAAAGGATATGCGGACCTTGTATCTTGAAGTCAGGCTGCTTTAACCATAATGTATTATTATGTCATGAGTCAAAAGGGAAAACCTTTCAGCTGACCTTCATTATATGTGCACCTTAACGGTTATCAAGAGGTTCCATGCAGCTTCGTTCAAAGGATTCACCCAATTTCCTGATCACTTCATGTCTTTTTGCTGTATGATCCACCAGTGTGTGAACCTTGACCCACAGCAGGTTTGGAGATATTGCCGAGTGAAAGGATATGAGGTGCGGGGTGCAGTAGCATGATTGTGCAAAGTGAGAAAAAGAAACTGGAAGAGAAACCACCAAAGCCTCACCTTCCCAGTCTTTTATGTTTAGTGATAGCACATATTTCACAATACCTCCTTACCTTCCCATTCTTCCTTCAGGGGCAGATGTTCCACATCTGAAGTAGCATCTTACCTTTTCCTTTGGAAGCTATAGTACAGATGGTTGATTTAGGGTTGTCCTCATCTGTCTGTCTGTCCCATTCTTCGCCCTTTTCTTTCTTTCTTTCTTTCTTTCTTTCTTTCTTTCTTTCTTTCTTTCTTTCTTTCTTTCTTTCTTCTGTCTGTCTGTCTGTCTGTCTGTCTGTCTGTCTGTCTGTCTGTCTGTCTGTCTGTCTGTTTGTCTTCCTGCCTCCCTTGTTAGCCCAAACTGGTTGCAACAAAGGAAGATGCTGGTGTCACTTCTACTGGGAAATATAAACAGACAACGGGGGCAAGAAAAAGAAGGGGCAAAGACCAGAAGCTGGATGGATATGGGAATGCATCAGTAAATTTCTCAGAGGCTTTTGCATTGATACATTCAATTTGGCAATACATCATTATTACTCACCTGGTTCGTATTTCCTCATGTCCTCCTTCATTCTTCTTCCTCATTCTTGAAGGCTGAGTTTCATTTCTCCATCATGGTCATTTTGCCTCATGTTCTTTTTCCATCACCAGTATTCTCTCGTCTTTGTCACTGCTAAGCTTCCTCTTCCATCATCTTCTTTCATCTATCTGTTGTCTCATTTGATAGCATATGCAAATATTCAAGAAATGTGAGTCTGAGAGCAAATAAATGCTTACTGTTCCAATGCAGGGGGGGGACGAGATGCAAGATCTAACTGTACCTGCGGCTTCAATGGGCAATTTACCATCATTCACCTTGAAGCTTCATCAGTTCTGCAACAATAAACCCATCTTTTGCACAATCAGTTATTGTTCAATATTTCCAGAACCTGGACAATGTAAGGTTGCAAATGCCTTTTTGACATTCCAAGTGTTTTCTTTTTCCTTGATAGTAAGTCATCTGCAGGATTTTGGAACTCAGGCCTTGCACTGATATTGGGCTTGGATCATTCTTGTCATCCTGTATGAATAATAATGAGCTAAGAAATTGGAAGAAATTGTATAGGGTGAAACTGAGAAATACTTACTGGAGATGGGCACGAATAAAAAAAATGGCATTTTGTTTGTCGTTTGTCGTTTAGGGGGTCCGTTTCAGTTTGTTTCCTTTTTTGCAAATTTTTGCAAAAAAATTGTTTTCATTTTCGTTCGTTTCATTACCATTTCATTACCATTTATTTCAATTTTTGTGATTTTTTTAGCATTTAAAGCAGTTCACTCTATTGCCATAACGAAAACGAAACGCACGACAAAATTTCCGGTGTTTCTGTTCGTTTTGTTTCATTTTAGAGACAAAATTCGTTTGTCGTTTCGTTGCATAACGAAATGAAAAAACGAAAACAGAAATGAAAAATTGTTAGTTTTGTACCCATCTCTATTACTTACCTCTGTACCAACCTGCAAAGCCTGAAAGAGCACCACTGCTGGCTTATATTCACCTGTTCTCAGAGGTGTCCACACAACCATGCTGGAAAAAAATAATCCCAGCTATTGGAACCAGACATACCTTTTGTGCAGTTCAAGGTGGCACCAAGTGAACAAAGCTGGCAACCCACAAGCCTGACCTAGTAGCTTCTCAGCACGTTTGTCTGTTATTATTGAACCCTCGCTGGCCTTTTGATGAAAGGAGATGTCCTTCCCTGGTTTGTTCAGTGATCTTACCTGGACTGCTTTTTTGCAAAAGCCAACAGGTAGAACAAGGCTGCGTCCTTACCTCTGGAGTATATTGCCGTTTTAGAACATGCACTGGCCGAATGCATGATACAACTCAAAAGATGGAGTGGGGTTGGGTTTTTCCTTTGCAGATATCCCAAGATATACTGATTTACATTACAATATTGAGTTGTTGGTTTCCTGCCATGTTGGATTTCAGTTCCCAATTCCATTCTTAGCTAAACCGCTTGAGGAAAACATTTGATCTAAGCAGTACAGCATAATTGTTTTCTTCCCCTTGAATTTTCTTCTTTCTTAATATTCATTTTTTTCTCACTCTTTTTTTCCTTCACTCTCCCTCTTCATGCTATATTGCCTTGTCTTCCTGTAGGCTTTTTCCTCCTCTATTTTTTCTGTCCAGATTCAAAGCTATTTTTCCTCCATCTCTATTTCCTCCTTCTGTTGCTCACCTCCTTATGTAATAGTTTTCATAAAAGAGGAGACTAGATATGGGCACGACTTAGCGGTATTCCCGTTTCCGTTTCCGTTACTCGGTTCCGTTACTCTACGGAAACGGTAACGGGAATTACTCCCCCAGACTTCGAGCTCGAACTGACGAACGAACAATTTTGGTCTGATTTGTCGTGCTCGTTACTTGCATCGCGAGATCGCGCGATGCCACACGCGGCACAGAAAAAAAGTTTTTAAAAGTTAAAAAAACCCGGTTCCCGGCCGAAAAGCAGGCGGGAAAATGCCTGCCGTGCCTCAGGGCACCTACCAGAGGGGTTGTTTCTGGAGGTCCCCGGCCTCCCCCCTCATCCCCCCGTCCTCGGCTGCTCTGGTGGGACTCGCCGCAGGCTCGCAGCCAGCAAAAAGCCCAGTCTCGCTGGCGGCCGGCCGCCGCAATTAAAGCGCAAGCAAGCGGCACGGACGGCACAGGAAAAAAATTTTAAACTCTCCCCCCACCCATTCCCGGGCCAAAAAAGCAGGTGGAAAAATGCCTGCTTGACTAAGGGCGCAGGGCACCTACCGGAGGGGTGGTTTCTGGAGGGGGGGTCCCGCCTCCCCCCCGTCCTGGGCAGCCGGACTCGCGAGTCGCCATCGCCATGCCATGCGGTGCGGGCGGGGGATCCAAAATGGGGCGGCGAACGCAATATTGTTTTTGAAATCGTGGTCCAAAAACACACAAGCACAACAGAAACACGCGAAAATTTATAAACTGCCAGATTTTTCACAGTAGCAGTGGGTTTTTTCTTGCAACAAAATGTCTCTCCTCTCCTCCTCTGTCCTCCATTGATTTTATTTTATTTTATTTTATTTACACCTGCGCAGTGCGCAATGATGGGCTGGCCAAGTGGCCAGCCATGTGGGAGTGGACAACCATGCAAATTTCTGGAGCCATCCCACCAGTCGCATGGCCACTTGGCCATGGAGACTTCTGGGATGTGCCAAAAAGCCCCCTAAAACCTGCCCTAGCCCTAACCCTAACCCTTGACTCCGTACCCATACGTCACAGACTGTCTTCTTAGTGGGTCAGAGAGGCACCCAGAGGTGCAACCCACTAGCCCACCGTAACCTTACCCATCACTAGCCTAACCCTAGCTCTTGCACTAAGCCACCTTAAAGCCAGATCTACTTGCTTGCATTGCACTACACGCAGCAAGTACAATTCCCTTCTGTGTGAGACATGGTGGTGCCAGAGCCTTGTGAAGGGCGGGTATGACCCTATCACTCTCACACTGGTCTCACTGTCTGCACATTATGTTATGCAATATCCATATGGCTATTGCATAGCATTTTGCAGCAGCAGCAGGTGAGGAAGGGAGACCCCCATGTAGAGGGGTGTCTCTTGGAGCCTGCTTCCCCTTCCTAGTGGCAGGAGGCACCCACGTGTGCCTCCAGGAGCCCACTTTCCCTTTATAGCGGGCCAGAGGAGGCACCCACCCCACAGAGGTGCCTCCAGGAGCCCGCTACCCCCCCCAAAAAAAACCAGTACTAACGAAAACGAAAAAACAAAAAAACGAACCGACTAATTTTTGCGAATTTTCACGAAAACCGGAAACGACCCGAAATGGGACTGGCCCGACTAACGACAACTCGAAAATTTTTTTTTTCAAGTCGTGCCCATCTCTAGAGGAGACTTTTTTGCACTACTAAATCTGGCAGCTTAGGTAATTGCTGCAATAAGATTGTACAACAGCACAATCATTCCCCCCCCCACCTCAAGTAAGAGCAGCACTTCTATACCTGGAACAAATGAAGAGGCTCAAATGTTGCTGGTTTGATCTCGGTTATGCCAGAAAATAAAACTTCAGTAAAACCAGCTTAGGTTGAGGAGACTGGGTTTCATCCATACTTGAAGAATCAAACCTTATTTTGAGACTTTAAAGGCAGAATGCTTGTGATGTTACCATGTTAGAAACATGCTCTCAACCACTTCAGGTTTGGGATATAAGATCTTTGTAGGACAATATTTCTCCATAAATTAAGGTCACATCTTTTCATTTTAAATCTTTCTGGGAGCACCAAATACATTTCTCTGGGGAACTTCCTAATCCTCCGGTATTTTCTGCTTCCCTAATCTGAAGAAAAGAGAATTTATGTGGTATAATTCAGCTGAACGTTCCCTCTCGACCAGTCAGGTTTTCCTTCCCATCTTGCCTCTTGAGAAGATGACAGTTAAACACTGTTAAAACAGTTGAACACTCTGGAACTTTCAGAACTCTGGTGTCGTGGATACGCCTCTACCTGTGATGCAACAAAACAGACCCTTCCAGCTGACCAGAAACTGCAACTCCTTTTAAAAGGTGAGCTTATGGACGATGCTTTCTCTAGAATCTTAAATATGTCATTGGCTGCCCCCTTAGTTCACATTTCTCCCGGCTTGTCTTCTCAGTCACTTTCTCCCTCGCCATTTCCTTTCTACTTTTCTTTCTTTCTTCACATTTTCCTTTCTGTAACCCAGCTTCTGTTTTTTTCTGTCAGTTAAATGCTGTCTGTTATATGCTGCTCCCCCTCCTCCCATAATGGATAGAACCTAAAGCCAAGTTGCTCTGGCAGCTGAGGGAGAACAGTCACAATCACAACCACAGCCCTTCCTCCAAATAACAATCCTCTTCCAGACAGTGAACAAAAACAAACAATAATTAAATTACAACTTGCTGCCCTCTGGTGGCACTCAAAAGTTGTGGCCTCAGGCAGCTAGCCTGCCCCTGATTCATGACGAGACTCCTACCCCTCTCGCACAGCTGCTGCATAACCATAGCCACATCACAAGAGAAAGCTCCCGCATCACCCACACGTGTTTAGGTCACAGAGAGATGAGCAAAGGCCAGACCCAAGTGTTGCTGGAGGTATCACATCTTCCTCTCTCTGCTTAGGTGGATACCCATGACTATCCATGTCCATGATGGGAGGAATCAACGTGTGCATTGGTTGCACCATGAGAAACATTTAGGAGCTTGTAAGCTCAAACAAACATACTAACCAAGTTTCATTTTCCTGCACAGCATGGTACAAACTGCTGCACAACAACATGTAACAAAAATCATATGTGTTTCCTTTGCAGTGTAGTGGACCCAGGACCCACAGGCTTAAAGCCAGGTGACTTCCTGTGTAGCAGGGGAATAGGATAGCACCTACCACTATTCCAGTCTTCCATGTTCCACTTTAGCTTAGCTGTGATCCTCACAGTAGCTGGGAAAGGCACAGGTCTTCCCAGGAATATTATCATGTTGCAAGCTGTCCTTGTGTTAATCCAAAATATTTGAGAATTGTCCAGTTTGAAGAAGGTAATTAAGAGCAGCTAGATTTAGCAAAGCCCTGCTCCTTGTGGGTTGATATTTGCTGCTTTATCTCTCTGTATGGCAGTGAACTATACTATTTATTGATCTGTCAGCCATGGCCATGAGTGTGTACTACTCCTTAAATGTGACTATTTGAAGGCTTCTGAGGGAGCTTTTACACGACCTCTAAAATCCGGTGGCAACTTAAATTCAGACCAGAGATCATGGGGGCTTGTCGCTCTTCCTGTGTTCCCACCCCTCCACACTCCATTGTTCCTGTTTGCATGATGGGAGGGAGAAAAAAAGGGGGGGGGAATGCAGGCTCACCTCCATCTGCCGGTCGAAGAAGCCCTGAGCAGCACCGTCGTCGTGATTCCCGTCTCTTAAAGTGGTGGCGGGGACAAAAAAACAACAGAAGGCGAGGGAGCCCGGCATTCACAGCTTTACAATGCGCATTGGAAGATTTTTTACCTCCTGGAGGCCAGGTACTTGAAAAGTGCACTGGGACGCACTTAGGTGGGCGTGGTCGTACTTAATTTTCAGTAAACTCCGGAGCTGGTGGGTAAACAATTTTACGCTCCGGATCTGGGAGCCCTTTGCCTCGGATTTTAGGGGTCGTGTAAAAGCGCCCTGAGTACATTGATATTTACCAACAGACTTTTTTTTGACATACCTTCTTTGCAGGTGGAAAAAACATTTGCTCAATCTTCTGCACTGAACTGAGAACTCATTTGTTCAAGGCCGACAAAGTTTAACTTCTTGATTTAGTGTCCATGCAAGAATACTGTTTTCTCTCCAACTAAATGTTTAAACTGATGAAGCAGAAGACACATAATGAGTATAAGGTTATTTATACAAGTTGAATTTAAACTGTCAAGAGAGTACTGGAGATTCTAGGGTTAAATTGGTGGGGTAGAGTTGGTTGATCATGCACTAGGGAATGAGAGAAGTCCCTCCTGGGAGGTGTTAAAAAGTAGATGGAATGGGGTGTCATCAGCTCTTTGGTGGTACCTGGCCACAAAATGT
Source organism: Phrynocephalus guinanensis (assembly GCA_037367245.1). Taxonomy (NCBI): domain Eukaryota; kingdom Metazoa; phylum Chordata; class Lepidosauria; order Squamata; family Agamidae; genus Phrynocephalus; species Phrynocephalus guinanensis. The sequence continues at coordinate 99,822,964 of CM074739.1, read as the reverse complement.
TAGGCAACCTCTTTCAGGTTTTTCATGTATATGTGAAATGATATGGGGAATAATGGAACCTTAAGACACTCCACAGGCTAATAATGGTCAGTGTGTTGAACTGAAGTCCCCCAGCACCACAACCATTCACAAAGTGGCACAACATAAGAGAAAATTCCAGAAGCTGACTTGTTTCCCCACCACCACCAGTTATCCACTTCTCACTCATAAGAACATAAGAACAGCCTTTCTGGAACAGGCCACAGCCCATCCAGTCCAGCATTCTGTCTCACACAGTGGCTCACCATTTGCTTCAGGGTATTCCCAAGCAGATGTCTTCACCTGCTTATGATTCCCTGCAAATGGCAGTGGGTGATATCTCTCCAACCCAGAGGTTGTCCTTAGGCATCCATAATACAGTAGTAGCCATTGATACCACTGTCCTCTGTGAACTTGTCTAATCCTCCATGAACTTGTCTGATCCAGCTGACAGCTGTCACTACTTCTTCTGGCAGGGAGTTCCATAGTCCAGTGATCCTCTTGGTGAAAAAGTACTTTCTCTTATTTGTTTGAGATCTAGCACCCAAAAGTTTCATGGAGTGCCCCCTAGTTCTAGTGTCATCTGATAAGGAAAACAGTTTTTCCTTATCTACTTTGTCCACACTGTGTATCATTTTATAAACTTCAATCAGGTCACCTATAAGGCACCATTGTTTAAGAATGAAGAGGCCCAGCCATTGCAGCCTCACATGGTAAGTGCCTGAAACACAAGGCAGTTGTCAGTGTGAATGGTAGTGAGCAGAAGAGGGTATCCTGTAGCCACCTTATGGCCCCCTGGGAGGGGAGAATTGGTACATATGAAGTGGGGACAGACTGAGAACAATTATTCACGCACCACCTTATAAGGTTTGTTAAGCAACTCATACAATCTCAATGTGACCTCTGGTTTTTTAATATTGTGTTTATGGCCACGGCCAAAAAAAGGGTGAAAATGGTATCACTGACTGCTACCATTGGCACTGTCAACATTCAAGTTTCCCTTTGCTATGTAAATGTTGGCATCTTTTTTCCTACTGGGAATGTAGACATATGATGCAGCAATATGGGACGTCTGTGAAGATACTCAGTCATCTAGGTGAGTTTATCTGGAAGTTGAATCATGGTTACTGGACTTCTTTTTCTTGAGAGACAGAAACGTTTCGCTGCTCATCCAAACAGTTTCATCAGTCTGAATACAGCTAGTGCGAGTCCTCCATCTTATAGTCAGCTTTGACCTCTTGTCACCCTGATCTGAATTAGGCTCATAAGATGAACAATGGCCTGAATAGGCTCGTTAGGGAGACAATAGTATCCTTAGCCTTAACATGCTGAAACCTATAAATTATGGGCCATTAGCTATGGCCTTGGTGGTGAAGGCTTTTGATTTGTCTAGGTATTGTTGAAAGCACACCCTAAGTAGCAGATAGACTATGCCTGAGTGCCCCCACCTCTGTTGAGAGGGGGGTTTTCAATGCTCACATGAATGGCTTCCCTGACCCCTCTCTCAAACCACCTCTCTTCTCTGTCTAATATTTGTCCATCCTCATCTTTGAATGAGTGCCCTTTGTCCTTTAAAGGGAGGTGCACCTTGTCCTAGTTCTTTGAATCATAGGTACAGAAGCACAATACCCCACATTCATAAACTGAGGGGATGTACATTTGAAAAACTGATCTCAGAATGACAGGTTTCTTTGCAAGGTTCCAATATGAGTTCAGAGGCTCCAAAGCACAGTGTGGGCAGTTCTGTAATGGCTGGTCTGACTTTGACATGGACTGTAAGGCAAGCCTTACCACTTGGCAGTTGGATTGCAGCATTTTTGTGCGGTGACGAGGGCTGCTTGTGTGACAAACCCTTCTCCCCTTCTCAATCTTGCTCCATTGTTGGTAAACAGGATTCAGTGTCCAGGGACTGATAGGTTTTTCACCTTTTTGTAAGAATTAGCCAAGAGAAAAAAATCTGCAAACGTGAACACATTTATCCACTCAGACCCAGATCTCTGAGCATTCATTTCCTAAAAGACTGGATTTGAATCCAGCTGTTTTATTCCTGCAGTTGCTCTACAAATACCGTTGGAAAGCTTATTTGTAGAAATAGAAATCCTTGCTTGACTCCTTCTCAAACATGAGAATGAAACATCACAGACATTTTGTTCTCATCTGTGAGATGGTGAGAAGTCTTTGGTCAGTTTTGACAAATGACAATTTGTGAGCATTGTTGTGTGTATCTCAAAAAATGTGCAAATTACACTATGATTTAAGGAAGCTGTGTAGTTCAGCTGCTTGCTGCTGCCTTGTTGTGCTGACTTTACATTTTTTTTAAAAAAAGATGATTTGTCTGTACCTTGTAAATCAGTCAGTCGTCCTTTTATAGTCAGGCAGCCTTTTACAACTGCCCACATTGCCTCCAACAAGAATCAAGCCCTGGCTACAACATCATCACCAAGCCATGGACTGTAAGAACAACATCTAAGGACTTTAAAAGTAAACTCCTAGTAAAGCACATCTCTTACCATGTCTGAACTTCTGGGACCTGCTTTGAAGAAGGGTGTTTTACTGCACTCGAAAGCTTGCAATGTTCTTTTTTATTTTTGACAGTGGCCTATAAAGATATCGCCTGTAACCTATTTTGCAATTGTGTTTTGTGATGGCCACGCGGCTCACCCCCCCTTTGTGTGTGTGTGTGTGTGTGTGTGTGTGTGTGTGTGTGTGTGTGTGTGTGTGTGTGTGTGTTTCTCTGTGATTTTTTCACCATCCCCCCCCCCCAGAGAAATACAAGATTTGTGTAAGGCATTTAGTGCAAATTGTGGAGGTTTTATCAGAAAAAGGATGGCTGAGTGAGTTAGGGATCTGGCTGTGGAACCTGAGTTTGGATGTTCAATTGCTTATTGAGTCTCTTGAAATAAAAGCCAGCATGTGTGTCTTTGGGCAAGTTGCACAGCTCCAAGGAGCCTCCAGAAAATGCGAATGGTAAACCACTTCTGAGGATTCTTTATCTGGAAAACCCTGAAAAGGGTCACCATAAGTCAGATCTGAACACACAACTGTTATTATTATCTTACTCTTAATGGGCAGGCAAGAAATCTCACAGAGGTGAGAAAGGGTAATTTAGTAAGATTTTTTTCCAGTTCCCCACTCACAAGGACAAGTATTAATTGAAATACTATCATGGAATGTACATTGATGTTATGTATTTTGTTGCTGTACCTGTCTAGTTTTGTCACTGGCCATAAATAAATAATAATAATAATAGTAGCACCTAGGATTCGAACTGCTGAGCTACTGAACTTTAATTTTTTTTTTAAAAGGACAACAGGCATAGCGTAGCATAGCTTAGCTCAATACATGGGAAAATTTTTGCCAGTTTTCTCAGCATAGCTGAAGAAGTGCTCCTTGACACATCAACCCCATATATAAATTGTCAGTCACTGAGATATTTTTCTCTGGCACATTATCAAAAGGACCAGGTCTTTTTTCTGCCACCAGCATTGGGGCTGTGGATTGGGGAATATCAGCCATTATCCTATTTGTCCACTTTGGTGGTGTTCCCATCTGTTGCTCATGTGGCTGGGCATTTTACGATCACCCCCTGCATGCATGCATAGCATGGCTGCTCCATTGCCAGTTGCGAGGCCAATGCCTGGCATCAACAGAATTTGATGCCAAGGCAATGTGGGACAGTTGGCCAAAACAGAACACTTTGGCAATGCCAGTTGCCGTCCACTTTGCCTTCCTTGAGCACTGATGTGTGACAACAACTAGGGACATCTGCTGGCATGAGTCCTATGAGTGTTATATTCCTTTGTTGCTGGTAGTAAAAGGCATAGTTGTTCCAGCAAGAACTTTATGTTTTTTTTTCAAAATGCTAATTTGTTTGTTGCATCTTTTTTTAAAAATATCCACGATGTATGTCAGAAAGAACTGGAGCAAATATAATGTACAAAACCTCTTGTACAAAAATAATGTTCCTTTTCACATGTAAAAATGAAATCAGCACAGTTTTGCATCTCCATCCTCACAAATTGCTATTCAGATGGACTTTAGGTTAGTTTTTGACAGCCTCTTCCTCCCAAGCTTTCAGGCTGATGATAATCAGGACTGTACATTGCAGGTTCAAAGAAATCTTGTACACCCTAACTCAGAGGTAACTTGGTGGTGATCATTTGAAACACATGTTCTGTCCAATGTCCTGCCAGCCCATATCAACCGATTACTCTAACATTATTAAATGCCACGTGGTTGTTTCTCATCCTTCTGGACTGCTTCAATGCTCTTGCATTTTACTCAGTGCTGAAATTTGCTGGGAATGCATTTAATGACAGGTGCAGCGAACAGTAATAGTTGCAGGAGGTTGTGATATTAGAAAGCACCTCATTGTTAATTGTACAGCCTTTTCTCTATGGGGGCTTACCTCACCTGCTCAACTCTATTTTACTGTGATAATTTTGGAGGCCAAATGCTTTTCGAGCATTTCAGTTGGCATATAATTGTTCTGTTCGGAACTCATCCATGGAAAGGTGCATCCAAAATCTGTACACAAAGCCATGGGGCCAGCTGGTCAGCACTTATTTTTATTAGATTGGCACTTGTTAAAATGAATAATAAATGAAAATGAAATGGAAAGAAATGAAAAATTATTTTTCATTTCATTTTGTTTTTTTCTTAAAGGGTGCTTTGTTTTTTGTTTCATTCTGTAATGAAATGAAAAACAAAATGAAAAAAAAATCATTTTGTGCCCATCTCTACTGGCAAGCATAGGAAAGGATGGCAGGATCAAGTTGGAAGGAGAACCCTGGCAAGAAATAGAGGGCTGGTTACTAATCTTTGATGCCAAATTTGTAATGTTAACAGGGCAAAATAGGGGGTAGAGAAAGTAAGATTGCCAGGAGAAAACGGGCTTTTATGCGTTGTCATGGATATAATAAAATAAATGTTAATTGTTTTGGTTAGAAAACCTCTGGAAAAATGGCATTTCAGGAATATGCCTCTGAAGCTTATAAAAAGTGATTAAAATATGTAGAACCAAGATACCATGTCTGGAAATCCCAATAAATTTTACTACCTATGGCAAAGGGCAAGATGGTGCCTCAATTCAAAGTATAGTTGTTCGTGGCAATGGGTGAGGTCTTTTAACTGCATCTAGAATTTGGGACCCTTTATAAAAAAGTTTTTTACTTTAGTCATTGCTCTATTTTAATGCTCCACTTAATCTCTATTATATGTTATTTTAACACTTAGCCTTGAGGTACAAATCTATTACACCACTCCCTTATTATCTTTCTTCAAGTTGTTTGAGGTTGGTTCTTAGTGTGTATGTGTCCTTAACCATATAAGATAATTGAAACAATACAAAGCTTGCCTTAGAATATATGTTTGAGAGGCAGAGAATTACAGTGTACACTTCACGCATTATTAAACACTTTAAGAGACTCCGGTAAACAAAATTTAAGGAGACAATTCACACTATTATTGCTTGCGATGACATTAATTCTCTATGAAGTTGTCCTAAAAGCACAGTCATGCCAAATTACTTAGTACACAAGAAAACAATGATTCTTCTCAGCAGTCAGTTGGAGAACATACACTTATATTGTCAAAAGATAAGGAAAAGGAAAAGAAAAGAAAATTCAGCTGAACTGTGCACCACAAGGGGTTGGGGGAAGAGCCAAGTTTGTCTTTAGGCTATCACTGAAAATGCTGGAACAAACAGACACAGAAGGATGTAAAACTATATCAGTTTGAATCAGGGCCTAGTCAGTATTCCCTAGCTTTGATCATAAAGGCATGTGTTTCCTTTCAGAGGTGTGAAACACCTCCTCCCACATTTCATTAATGATTTATTCATGGTTCACACCCACCCACACTCCATTTTGAATCAAAATTGTGCTTGGCAAATCAACATGCTTTCTGGAAATTCAGAAGTAGATACACTAACCCCTTCCCCTGGACCCACCCTACCTGCGATGACTGAAAATCTGCGATATGCGGATGCAGGTCGGGTGGGGAGGCGTGCCACCACTGCTTCCCAGGCTGCTGGAAGACTTTTGTAAAAGCCTTCCAGCAGCCCATGCAAGGGCGGTGGATGATCTGATCCACCTCGCTTGCTGCAGGGCCATTCCTCCCCCAACCAGCGCCAATCAGCTGCTTGGCACTGGCTTGGGGCCAGCACTCCCCTGCAATCTCCAATGAAATGCATTGGCTCAATGCATTTCAATGGAGAATTTTCCCCATTGGAATACATTGGCTCAATGCATTCCAATGAAGATGGCCCGAGACTGGAAGGGATTTTAAAATGGACGTGCCGTTTCTCCGGAGCCCCCGTGGGGGGGAGGGGAAAGCATCACACCCATTTTAAAATCATTTCCAGTCGTGGAGGCAGACTTGCCTCTGACTTCTTGGAGCAGCCTGGGCGAGCGATGGAGGGGGATCGGGTCTGCCGCTGTCAAGCCGCGCTCACAGAGCACACACAGAGACAGAGTTCAGTTTGTTGCCAAAGACTTTAGTGGAGAGTCAAGCAAGTTCAAGTCTTTTGCTAACAATCAAGTGCCAGATAAATAACAGAATCCAACTCACAGCAATTACCAGTGCAAGTCAAAACCAGAATATCTCACGGAAACCAGATGCCAAGCCAAAGGTAACAGATCAAGCCATTGTCCAGGAAACCAGTCTGAAGTCAGAAAACAGAATCCAAGGTCAGGAACAGACAGGAACGTGGCTGCAAGTTCAAATGATGCGTTGCTCCCACGGAGAGCTCAAGGTGAGCTTGCCAGGTTTATCCCAAAACAGGGAACACACCCTTACTTCTAGAAAGGCTTCTGCTAGCACTCAGGGCTTTCCGACCTGATTCTCCGTCTAGCATCAAAGACTCTTTCCCTTACTCTTCTGGTAGCACGTTGCAGAATCCTGCTCATGGCCCTTCTAGGAGGTGAAGATATGTTTTCATCTGAGCCATCAGACCCAGCTGCTTGCAGATTTGAGCTGCAAGGCTTCCCCAGCAGCTCTTCACCATTTAACCCCTCAGAGTCACGTTCTGTGGCAGGCAGGGTCCTGGCAGCCACTGCCATTCATCAGGGCTGCGCTGAGGCTTCTTGGAGCAGCCCAGGCGAGCGACGTAGGGGGATTGGTCCATCTTGGGGAAGGGGAAAAAAGGTTTTAAAAATCCAGGCTTTAAAAAACGTTTTTCCCCTTCCCCACACCCCGGGCTCTAGCTCATTGGGGCTGGGGTGGGGAGATAAAGTTTTTTCTCCCCCACCCCAGCACTAACCAGCTGGAGCCCCAGCATGTAATGTGGTCCACAGAGAACAGATTTCTTTAAAAAGGTCATGCCAGACCAATTTGATCCCTTTCTTTGATAGAATTACAGGCTTGGTGGATGAGGGGAACACTGTGGATATTGCTTATCTAGATTTCAGTAAGGACTTCAATAAGGTTCCCCATGGTATACTTTCAAAGAAATTAGTAGAATGTGGGATAGATAGTGCCACTCTTAGATGGATTTGTAATTGGTTGGCAGATCGCACCCAAAGTGTAATCATTAATGGCCTCTCTTCAGCTTGGGGAGATGTGACCAGTGGGGTGCCCCTGGGATCTGTTCTGGGTCTGGTGCTATTCAATATCTTTATTAATGACTTGGAGGAAGGAAGAGGGAGTAGGCTGATTAAATTTGCAGATGATACCAAATTGGGTGGGGTTGCTAATTCCCTAGAGGATAGGATGAAAATCCAAAGGGACCTTGACAGATTAGAGTCTTGGCCCAGAGCTAATGGAATGGGGTTCAACAGAGGGAAATGTACGGTGGTGCATCTAGGTAGAATGAATGAATTGCACAGATATAGGATGGGAGACACTTGGCTGGAAAATAGTTCCTGTGAAAGGGATCTGGGAATCTTGGTGGATCACAAATTGAACATGAGTCATCAGTGTGATGCGGCAGCCAAGAAAGCCAATGTGATTCTTGGTTGCATCAACAGAAGCATAGTGTGTAGATCAAGAGAAATGATAGTACTGCTCTATTCTGCTCTGGTCAGACCCAATCTGGAGTACTGTGTCCAGTTCTGTGCACCTCAATTTAAAAAGGATGTTGACAATCTTGAGCAGTTCCAGAGGAGGGCGACCAAGGTGACTGAGGGTCTGGAAGAAAGCAGCAAATATATATATTTGCTGCTTTCACTGCCTTGGAATAAGCTTTCCAATGGTCTTTCACTGTTTCTTTATCAGTCTCATTCTGGGTTTTCCACCAATGCCTTTCAGCTCTATGGACTACCCTTTTCATATTTGTCAGTTCCCCAGTAGAGATGGGCACGAAACGAACAATTTTTCGTTTCCATTTTTGTTTTTTCATTTCGTTACGTAATGAAACGACAAACAAATCTTGTCTCTAAAATGAAACGAAACGAACAGAAACACCAGAAATTTTGTTGTGCGTTTCGTTTCCGTTACTGCAATATGAGTGAATTGCTTAAAATCCTTTAAAAAATCACAAAAACTTGAAATAAATGGTAATGAAATGGTAACAAAATGAACGAAAATGAAAAAATTCGCGAAAAACGGAAACGAACCAAAACGGACCTTCCAAACGACAAACGAAATGCCATTTTTTTTAATTCGTGCCCATCTCTATTCCCCAATAAACCAGGCAGCCAGTTTGGCTGTACTTTGAGGAAGCAGACATTCAGGGGAAATCAGGTCAATGGCTTTCCTCATTTTTGCATTCCAGAGATCAATTAAGGATTCAATGGAATCATCTGTCAAAGAGGTGGGAAACTCCCCTAGGGCAGCTACAAAACCATCTGGATCCATCAACCTTATTAGATGAATTGCCTTTGCCTGACTTCCAACCCTTCCCTGGCTTTGAGTTCCAGTGAGCCAGATAATGGTCTGCCCAAGACAATGGGACTACAGAAAGTTATTTTACCCCTAGATTCACAATTATTCATACCAGGGCAAAATCCCAAGTCTAAGGTGTGGCCAGCAGAATGAGTAGGGGCAGATGCCATTTGAGATACACCCACGGTTGTCATGGAGGTCATGAAGTCTTTGGAAACCCCTGACAGAGCTGCCTCAGCATGGATGTTAAAGTCCCCCAGCACAATGAACCAGGGGGATTACAGTACAACCCCTGTAATCAGTTCATTTAGCTGAGGTAGAAAAGTTGTTGTGCCTCGGGGAGGGTTGCCAAAATAATTCCTGTCTTGTCCCTGCCTTCTTTAGGAACATAATTCAAATCCAGGGAACTGGGGAATGGGACATTGAATAAAAGGGATGGAGTTGTGATAGACTATTGCCACTCCACCACCCCGCCCCCCCTGGTCTTGCCTGTTATTCTACAGAGAAACCCAGAGGACAGAGCTGAATGAGATTGACACCCGCAGCCTCATCCAGCCAAGTCTCTGTGATCCAAATGAGCTCAGCAACTTCTTGCAGTGGCACAGTAGTTAAATGCCTGTACTGCGGGTAAAACTGTTCTCACAACCTGGGGTTCAATCCCAGGTAGCCAGCTCATGGTTGACTCAGACTTCCATCCTTCTGAGGTGGGTTAAATGAGTACCCAGCTTGCTGGTGTGTGGGTGTGTGGGTGTCAATGTTTAGCCTGCATACTATAATTAAAACTGTAAACTACCCAGAGACTACTTGAAGTGGTATGGGGTGGTATATATGCAGACCACTTTTGGTCTTGCATTCAACAGCAATATTTTTAGTCCAGGGATTTTGTCATCAAGATTTACAGAGCATTCTAAATTTGCAGATGCATTGGGAGTTACCAAAACCCTGTATTCCTTCTGTCTTATAAAGTGTTGATGAACCTTATGATGCCCATGTCTTTTTCTACCAAGAACAGTAGGAACAGGTTTCCTTTCGTTGCCTTTCAAAGTCTATTATCCATAAAATGACATTTTCTCCAGGTGGTTGCACAACAATCTGTGGTGCTTCCTGCGGCGCTAATTGTGCCGCTAAATGCTCACTTAGCGGTGTACTTTGTGTGTGCCAGAGGCGCTTCCTCTGGATGCAAAAGGCTAAGATTGGCGGCTCCACTCGTGAGCTCTTTGCAGGTGGTGCTTCCTTGCCCTCCTGGGCGAAAGGAGTGCAAAGTCTAGCACCATTTACGTAGGCTGCATGGGCAGGTAGTGTGCCTATTTAAGGCCCGTGTGTGCTCCCTGCCCTCTGCCTGTGCACTTCAAGGCTCCCCTCCCTCCCACCCTATATTGTGGATGGTGAAGCTTGCTGGTTGCTTTGGGGCTGGATGGGAATTTTTTGCTGTCACTCAAACTGGCCCAGAGTGACAGTGTGTTTTCGTCCATCCCATCTTCCTCAAAGCACGGCTGGGTATGTTTATAATCCAAATTTCCCTTTTTGATCACAATTAGCAGTTAGTGTAAGTGGTCTGTTAATTCTACTATGTGGCTCCGTTATGGCGCATCATTAAGGTGCTTGGCAGACCTCATGGATACATTTAATAAACTAGCATTAGCAATAGGTATAGTTAAATAGGAGCCCCTGTCCAGTAAATGATGGCTGCCAGTGGTTATGAGATTCTGGAGGGTAAGAAGACTCTAGTACCTGCTATGCATCTTACCCAAGGCATTATACTTCATGCCAGATGAATCTCTTATAAATCGGAGGGCTGACAAGTTATAACACCTAATGGAGCTACTACTTGCACTACGGCACAGGCCCTCTTTAATCAACAGTTATCACAGTATGGTTAAATTGTGGCCATTATTAACTCCAAAAATCTTTGTCTGTCTCTTTATTTCATTCTGGGTGGGCAAATACCTGTGAAAAGCTAGAGGGCTGGAGCTGAAGGCCGGCTTGTGCTTTGATGCAGGCAATAGATCCAACTGGTCAGTTTCCCCCAGGATGGATGAACTGTTCCACCTCCCCAAAAGTAAAGCATCCTTATCCATGATTCAAGATGCCAGGAAATGCCCTAATATCACTGCATAATATTGTGTTTGCATTCCCACCAGGAAAAAAAGGTGGCAAGCTTTACATTAAAAGGTATCCATTCCTGAATGATGGCAGCACCAATGGCAGCAGTCAAGATAGTCTGCACAATGCCTTCTTTTGGTCTTAGAATTGTGGATATAGAATCTCAATACCCCACACTCCTAAACCAGATTTTTTAAAAAAAGAAATTAATTTTGGTAGTTTTTAAAACGAAATTTTTGTATGCATACATAACACACATTCCAACAGAAATGCACCTTTGATCTATTTTTCAATCTATTATTTTATGTATTTTAAATCTTGGGACACTCAGGTTCACATATTTCAGAATTGGGGGTAAAGCAGCTTTATATTTTATAAAAATATCATAAACCTTCTCCATGTTGAGCAGACTGTTTGCTATAGCTATTCCAAATCTGGTGCTGCTTCAAAGTCCAGTTTAAAAGGTATAATTGTTTGTTTGGGCTGCCTCCATTTTTAGATTTGCTCTATAACAGTGGTTCTCAACCTGTGGGTCCCCGGATGTTCCTGGACTGCAACTCCCAGAAATCCCTTCCAGCACAGCAAGTGGTGGAGGCTTCTGGGAGTTACAGTCTAGGAACATTTGGGGACCCAACCAGTGCTCTATAGAATGCTGGTTTGTTCTGCCAGCACAAGATCCCAGCTGCACCCTAGTGGAGGAAGTATTACATGTTCCTGGGAATATTGTACTTACAAATGCTATTCTGTCAGTTTCCTTCATCCTTTTCTTTATTGTCAGCGTTTTCGTACTTGGAATGGAACTGCTTGGGTCACTTTTGGAATATGTTTGATTAATCATTGTAGCAAGACTGCGACACATCCCCGCAGTGAAATTAATAACCCGAGTCTGAAGGTTAGGTTGTAAATGGGATCAAGACACCTCACTGTAGCAATAGATCTTGGAGTCTCCACAATACTCCTTCTCAACCCCTCATCTTGGGAAAGCCTATTTATTATGACAGGAGAGATGAATGAATCTTGCTTTTTATTATCAAGAATAAGTGAGCACTCCATTCTTCATTTTCCTTCCGTTTTAAATATACGGTCCTGGGCTGTTAGTTAAGCAAACATCCAGTTATCTTCATCTAGTGTGTTAAGAGCCCAAGATGTAATTTGACTAATGGGTTGCTTGAACACAAGACAGGAAAGAATAGAAGTCCCTGCTTAAAGAAGCCAGCATTCATTTCCGCACAATATTTTATCACTTGATCCCTCCTGTGTCTAGGTTTCTTGTTCAATATAAATTATTTGAAGTTAATTAGATACCAGATCTGAAACAGAACAGCACCTACCATTGATTTATTGTAAATACCATACTGCCTTCACTCACGACGGGCAAACAGTGCCACACATCAATTTGGGCAGGAAAGAGCCAACCTTCTTTTTACTGCCTAATTTGTAATCTAGCTAAGTCATTGTATTTGGTTTCCCATCAGACTTGCTATAATTTCTTGCTTTAAAATCTTGTTTTCACATAGCAGACGGTTCCTGGAATACGTGGCTGTTTGCAGCAGGGACTCCACTGCTGGTGCAAAGCTCTTTGGTTCAGCAGAGGCTTTGATCAAAGGCAAATGGAGGAAGACCATCAGTTCATCATCATACCTGAGGGCCCCACCACACTCCCCGTATCATCTCCAGGGTTTTGTAGAGACCTCCCAAACGGCATTGGAGGCAGCCTGTGGAAGGGTAAAACCACTGCATAACCCCATGAGGGAATCCGACAGAGAACCAATAAGCTCTTTGTCAGTGAAGGCCTTTGTTTATTTATTTGCTCTCACATATGTTCTCATTCAAGGCTCTCCTTCCAACCAGCTAAGATAATCCATGCATTGAAGCAAAGTTCAATGTGTAAATTACTTGTTGGACAGAAGGTAAACATACACTGAATGCCTATTGAGATGAGTATCCAGGGGAACACATAATCTCTCCTCAGTGCATTATTGTCAATAGGTGACCATTCCATTTGCACTGTCTACACAGAAATACTTGCCTAGGTGTGATTTCTTTGTATCTGAGAGTCATGTATATAAAAATATTCTTCTTGAAAATAGAGACAAATATTAGCTTATGTGTTAATAAATGCCCTTTGCTTTTTGGCATAACTAGAGATGGTGGAGGATTTTGTTTCAATTGTCTTTTGTAAGAATTTTCCAGAAGAAAGAGAACTTACATGTGGTGTGAAGGAAATATTTGTTGCATACTTCTTTGGTACCATTCTAAAAAATTTCTACAGCACAGACTCAACAAAACTTGCTTCATACAAAACATCTGGTCATTTTATATGCATGTTCTATCTGTCTTCGTTGCTGCCTCCTCCAAAGTCTGACATCAGGATCCGGTTGGGATTATATTGAAACAAACGATGGTTTTGATGGTGGTTGTTAGTTTTTCATGCTGTTTGGCCATATTCTGGAAGTTTTTCTTCCTGACGTTTCACCAGAGTCCGTGGCTGGCATCTTCAGATGGCAAGGAGCTCAGGGAACTAGGATGGTTTTACTCTAGATAAGCATTCCCCTCCCCACAAGAGGTTATGTTTCTTTTCTGTATATTGAAAATAATGATGTCATTCTCTTTAAAAGATCTTTGTAGGATTGCTCCAGGAAATATTGCAAAAGGGAACGTGCACATGAACAGATACAACAGTGACACAAACATTACTTCCAGCAAGGGAATTTACAGAAGCACAGAATGCTAAGGAACAAACCAACAGAACACACAATACAGTATCTCATCTGTGGAGATATTTGCCTTTGATCCATAATATTATTGCTATTAATTATACTCTTTCACTTCTTGCGACCCTTTTTACAGACACATCTCTAATCCTATAGAGATTACAGAACAAATCATGCTGTCTTAAAAAAGTTATGCTCAGAAGAGAAGGAAAAAGGAGAACTACTCTAGGAGAGGGCTTCCAAAGGCTTTAGATTCACTTTCTTGAAACCAGGCAGCTCAGAGGAGTATTGAAAAACCCAAGCTCTCTCCAAATGATTATTTATGTTGAGATAGAAATTAGTGGGTTTCCAGGAATAACAATCTTGAACCACATGGTCCCTGAAGCGGTTTACTCTCTGATACAGCTGATAGGTCACAATCTCCCTCATGTTAGTGGCATTGCTTCATTTCCACAGCGATTAAATCTCAGTTTTTGGAGTACAAATCCCACAATCCTTCAGCCAGCGTGACTAGAAGCTATGCCACAGCCACTGCTAATGGACAGCCTCCATTCTGAGAAAATGCTGGACAATTTCTTTTCTATATGGAAAATGTTGGTGAAACTGTCATAGGTTCTGCTCCCAAAATAAGCAAACAAACCAAAAACTAAGGTCATCTGTGCACAGTTCTAATTTGGTCCACTTTTTGTCTCCTTTCAAGTCAAGGGGACATTTCTCAAAGCCACACATATGCTGTGATCCCACTTCATCACACATCAGAAATCCCAGATCACTAATCCGTATGAATAAACACATTTTAAGAAAATTAGTTTACAAAAAGAAGCAGTGCATTGTAATAACATATGTTATGTTGCTGTTTTACACATAAAAACCAAGAGTACGAGTGTTTTGGACTAATGTTTTGCCCCATCTTTATGGGCTGGGGGGGAAACCCACTTCTCTACATGGTTAAAAACTGCAATATTGATTACTATAGCATCAAAAAAATGACATCCTGGTTTCATTATCGAGGATGATTTGGAGGAAATAAACTCCAAGGTTAAGACACTAACTTCACAGTCACAACCCTTTGCAAATATCTTCAGAGTTAAACCCTGTTGCAAGTTTTCACAGTGTTGCATGCTGCCTGGAGAAGGTGTGGCTGAGAAGGACATTTCTGGGCTGACCTATCCAGCACTAACCAATTGTTCCCTTGTGCCTCTGAATTCACAGAGAGGTCCGCCACTCTGTTCAGCTCTCTTCCCTCTCCTTAGTCTGTTGAATTCTGTTGTGGAAGGTAGTGATATTTGTCAGTTTGCTGTTTGGTCTGTTTAATGTCTCATAGTGAATTATTGAGACTGTAAGTGCCAGTTACTTAGAAAAAGGGGGGGGTTAATCTGAGGAACATGAAGTCATTCTGCTCTGAGAATCCCTACAATTCTGCTGTGCAACTAGAATAATTTAAGCAAAGCTCCCACATTGTCCATTAGCTGCCTTGTAGGCCTTTTGGCTACTGGAAGAGGAATAAATACAGTGGTACCTTGTATAAAGGAATTAATTCATTCCAAATGAAATTTGTTAAGCAAATTTTCCTTTATACAAATTTCCAATACAATGCATTGAAAACTGAGTAATTGCTAATCACAACCATTTTTATGTTGTACGGATTCACCCCATAGACGATTCTGTTAAGCAAATTTCCCCTATCTCCGGAATTTTTTATGTTGTACAGATTTTATGTTATACAGACCATTTGTTATACAAGGGTCTACTCTATTTTAATAAGCAAATAAAAAGACTGGTGCTTACTATCAAAAGAAAGGACAGCATGGACTCACACCTGATGATGAACGTTTGAGATGCTCACTTGACAAATTTTCCACCATTTGACTGTTTCCTCAAAATGTTAGGGAAATGAACATATACATATTTGGAAGGTAGTGAAACTGACAGATTTACCTACTGGAAAAGACAACGTTCTGAGTAAGTTTCCAAAGGCTCTTTGTACACGACCCCCAAACTCCACAGCAAATGGCTGCCAGCTCTGGAGCTTACAATTGTTTCCCCACCAGCTCCGGAGTTTGCAGGAAATTAAGTGTGACCACACCCACCTAAGCGCGTCCCAGTGCACTTTTCTTGTACCTGCTCTAGAAGAGTGAAAATCCCCAGGTCCGGATTTAATCTGGTGAGTGCGGGGCTCTCCTCGCTTCTGTTTTTTTTTGTTTTTGTTAAAGAGAAGGGGCGGGAGGCAAAAAAAAAACAGAAGAGAAGGAATCAGGACGACGGGGCTTCGACTGGCTTTGGAGGTGAGCCTGCATTTTTTTCTCTCTTTCTTCCTCCCTCCCCTCACACAGACAGGATCAAGGAAGTGTGGAGGGGTGGGGACGCAGGAAGAGCAACGAACCCCCAAGATCCCTGGTCCGAATTTAAGTGGCCAGCAGATCTTAGGGGTCGTGTGAAAAGGCCCAAAGTCTTGGAAGGCATTCCAAGAATCTCCTGTTCATCCAAGTGGACGTACACACTTGTTAAATCACCCTGGCTACCCCCCACCCCCACCCCCCACAGGCTCCTCATTTTTAACAACTCAAACAGTCAGGTATGCAATGTGTTCCTCTGTTGAATTATTTTTGACTGAATTTGCTTTGTTGAACATTTTGCTCAGTTCCTTTTCAGGAAGAGTGCCTCTCCTTGCAGATTTCTTTGCAAATTCAACAGAAGGAAAATTGATAATTGCAAATATATACATGGAAAATAGAATCAAAATGAATAAAATGGTTAAGTAAAAGATGAGCTTCCGAGAGTCACGCACAAGTTGCAGTCAGAGAAGTAAAGTCTATTTAGGGGAAACTGAAAGCATCACACACAATGTGAACACATTATATTCTGGGGATCTCTGCTCATATCCATGTCCTTTTATGGCTCTTTAACTATATGCCATAGAGAGTCCTGGTAGGAAAGAAGAAGTCTCCTACAACATGGAATGGTCCTATTACTATTTGCACCAGTACCGTTGTGCCAAAGAATGCATACATATGCACAGAGAGTGACATTATCATGCACATCCCACACACTTTTCTGACAAATGTTTTAATGATTTTTTCAGCATAAAATTGCACAGTGTTTTCTCTGAGACAAGCTCCACTAAAGATGCTGAGAAACGAGGAAGTATTGAACAGTTTACGTTGCATGATATCTGGCTCCTCTAGTGGACAGTTCTGGTAAATAAATAGTGGAAATGTTTATAAATACGTATTTAGGAAGGGGCAGTGTTATTTAGTATTTTAATACAACAGAAAACAAATCAGCAGATACTGATAGAGTGGATAGGCAGTCCTACTGTATCTGAGTGACTCCTGAACTAAATATGATACTGCTGTTTAAAATCCTGCTGAAATCCAGGACGCCAACGTTTGATAAGTGGCAGAATGTCTTTCCAGCCACTGTGTGGAAAATCTGTGTAGAAGCACTGATAACTCAAATTGGTGAATATCTGACCAACAACAAATATTAAGTTTCTTCAGAAGCAATATAATTACTTATTAATTAGTGCAGAGAGTTAATGTAAAGATATCTGGTTCTGAAAGCTCAGATCAACCAGGTCTCCACTGTTTTGTCTTTAAAAACGTCTTCATATTTGAAATCTAGGACTTTCTTGAAATCTCCTGTAATTCACAATTCGTAATTGCTTGTTTTTCTTTGTTCCTTATGATACTTGTGCTCTAAAAATTGCAAGACAGCATTGTAAGACAGCATTCTATATTCAAATATGTGATTTTATCATGAAGCTCACCAATATAGCTTGCAAAAACTTCACAGCACAGCCAACAGAGAGAATTGTGAAATCTTGAAGATTGCCATGTTTTATTTGGTGTAAGCTTGCACAAACCATAAACACCTTCTACAGGTGCTGTAAACATTTTGTATTAGGCACAAAAATGATTTAGTTGAATGTACAAATTGAGAAATTCAGGTGCACCTGAGGAAGTGGACTGTTGTCCCTGCAATCTTACATCAAAGTAATCTTGTATAATGTATTAATAGTTCTCTCCCTTCTTCCCAAGCAGGGATGGATTCCTGCCATCATAACAATGGCTGGAATCCTGTTTGCACAGCTCCACATGTGTAAGACTGATGATGTCATCAGTCACAGTCTAAGACTTAGTTAGAAATCCCCCTCCTCAGGTTCCATGGCCCCTTAGGGATCCATTTCAATTAGAGGGAGCCATTGGGAGCCTCAGAATGGGAGGTGGTTGGGGGCTTTAATAGTCATAAATTGCTGTTGGTAGTTTTGGCTCCAGTGGTGGTGATTTTCAGACATTAAATGCTCCCTGCCCTATCCTGACTTCCTGTGGCCCTCTACATGTTGTTGCACTTCAATTCCCATCAACCAAACCAGCATGACCAATGTCTGGGGACGGTGGGATCTTTTGTCCAACAACATCTATCAAGCCAAGGTTTCTCCATCCCTGCATTGTACCAAATGGCTTCTCACCTAAAAGAAGTCTGCAAGTTCCCTGAAACAGGAAATCATGTAGTTGCATACACAACTAGGAATAAAAGAAGCAAACAACTCTTGGAATATGGAAAACTAGTAAGACAAGCAGAAGGAGTCTTTTAAAAAAAAATATATAGGGGGGGAAAGTCAAGCATTTTTATCATATACAGTGTAATCTACTTATTTCACAAAGGTCAGTATTCACTTTCTACTTATTTCTTTTGCTAATGAGCCTCTGTCTACTCTTGGCTGCCACTACATTTATGACAAACCTATAGTGACCTTTCACAGTAAAATGTGATAATGGAGGAGAGTTGTCTTTATCAATGTAATCTGTAGACAAAGGCAGTATGCCCCTTCAAAGGATATCTAACTATAACTGTGTGCTGAAAAGAAATAATGTTTTATGCCATGTAATCCTATACAGTGGTACCTTGTATAAAGGAATTATTTCGTTCCAAATGAAATTATGTTAAGCAAATTTTCCTTGATACAAATTTCCCACAGGAATGCATTGAAAACAGAGTAATCCCTAATCATGACCATTTTTATGTTGTACGGATACACCCCATAGGTGATTCTGTTAAGCAAATTTCCCCTATCTCCGGAATTTTTTTATGTTGTAGAGATTTTATGTTATACAAACCATTTGTTATACGAGGGTCCACTGTAATGACCCCTACAAAGTTAAACTCATAAAGGGAACCTTAATGTCTAATAAAATTTACAAAACATTTGCTGTCGTGGAGTACAGCCCACTTCTTCACATGCATAGAAGACTGTATACAGTGGTGGAGAGGACTGAAGATGGCATATTGTTGAAATGCAATGAATCTGGCATGTTGATGGCAAATTAAGAGCCACGGAGGTGATCAATAGAGAGATAAATTATAGTTGTTAAGAGGCATTCATATGTCAATGGTAGGTGACAGGTATGTTAAAACACAGATAAGCACATCTGAGGACAGAATGAAATGATATATACATTAGCAGTAGGATATTAATACAGCGGAACCTTGTATAACATATGGTTTGTATGACATAAAATCTGTACAACATAAAAAAAATCCGGAGATAGGGGAAATCTACTTAACAGAATTGCCTATGGGGCAAATCCGTACAACATAAAAATGGTCGCGATTAGATATTACTCTGTTTTCAATGTATTTCTATGGGAAATTTGTATAAAGGAAAATTTGCTTAACATAATTTCATCTGGAACAAATTAATTCCTTCATACAAGGTACCACTGTACATAGAAATATGCATGAATGAATTGATTCATTTTGCAAGGTGCAAATGAGCTTACAGGCTTGCAAAGGTATGAGTAGCCTTATCCCAACTTTTGAAATGGGAACATGTACACCATCATGTCCATGCCTTGTTTGTGAGTGCTCAGAAGCTGTTTTGCTATTCACTGCTGGAAAGAGAATGCTAACATGGATGGACTTCACTGGAGCATTTTTTAAAAGGCAGCTCTCAGATCCCCTGTTGGCTTTGGGATTCTGGGAAATCTAGTCAAAAGAGAAACTTTCCCAAGCGCTAGATTGCACTAGACTCATGCAAGGCATTTCTGATGTTCTCCAGGAACATGCAGTCCATATCTTGAATCTTGGGGTCTTAGGAGTTGGTGGTGGTTGTCAGTGATTCGTTTTGCAGTCCAATAGCATCTTCTGACCCATGCTTCGGTAGGCTTGCTCAGTTTTTGCATTGTTTTATAGACAATGAAGTGTTGCTTCATTTCCAAGTTGTAGTAGTCCAATTCATCAGAGGTCATCAGGGAAATTCAAGACCTTCTGTACAAATTATTCTACTCATAAGATGTGCATACTTTTCACTTATACCAGTAGATATCCTGAGGGAAATGGGGGTATTTGTCTTGAAAGAATCAGTACATGTAATTGGCAAAATATATTTTTAAAGAGGCCAAAATGGTAATGCTTCTAAGACAAGCAGTTTTATTTCCATGTGATGTTTTCTGTATTAAAATCCACCTCCTCAGAAACAAAAGACTCAAGAGGGAGACATAACAGAAACTGGCTAGATAAATAAGCCACAGTGGACCTCGAAAGGCCTCAATAGGGATCAGGGCTTTTTAGTCTACTACAGTTGTCCCATGCCATTTTTTGGTTCATATACTGCAGTTCAGTTATATTGTGGGACCACAGTATATGAAGGCAAGGCCCCCTGGTTGAGTGGGCCTGTTTGAGGCCTCCTGCACTTATCCAAGGCCTGGTGCTGCCCTGAGCAGTCAGTCCTATGATGGGCTTTCCGGGCCTGTCAGAGACCCCAGAAGTGGTTTCCAGCGAACTGGAAGTGCATTCTGTCTTGCCCAAAACCACTTCTGGGGCCTCCAACAGGGTTCTCGGGGCCTGTCGAAGGCCCCAGAAGTGGTTTCTGGTGAACTGGAAGTGGCTTCCAAAAAACTGGAAGTGCCTTTCAGAATGCACAAAACCAATTCTGGGGCCTCCAACAGGTCTGGGAAGCCCATTGGAGGCCTGTTCGGGGAAGCACTAGGACTAAGGCAAATGTAGGAGGCCCCAGATAGGGCCCCCAGTCCTGACCAGACCCAGCATCTGCATATCACAGATTTTCCTTTATCACGGGTCGGGTCAGATCCCCCATGATAAGCACGGGATTACTGTAGATATGTCAATAGTCTACATTTTTGGAACACTTTATGGGTATAAATCCCATGATAGACGCTGACTTCTGTCCCAGACACATTTCTCTGCATTCCTGTGACAGTCAAACTCATTTGGTCTACTGATTATTACCTTTGCAAATACCTGTTAAGTGAAGTAATTTAAGCATGATAATTCAAATCCTGTATTAATGAACTATTGGCTGAAAACCTGTTCTTTAACTTACACTCTCCAGAACTGCTAATACTAGCTATGGTAATTTTTTCAGAAATAAAGATAATTATAATTCCTGCCCTCAAGGCCCCAAAGCTCTTGTGGGATCTCAGCCATCATTTTAAAGCTGTTGGAGGCCACAGGATAGAGGGAATTCTTTAATGGTTCTTTGAATCATTACCAGCAATAAATTTGCCACAATTTAAAATCCACAATGAATTAAAAACATGCCAATTAAAATGTGAAAATATAATACACATCTATTTTAAATATAATTTAAAAACTACGAATAAGTTTTTAAAGGCCCTCCCAATCTCAAGTGCCTACAAAATCCCTAACAGCATCTTTAAAGAGGTAAGCGTTCCATTGCTGGTTTGTCTATTACAGTAGTATCCCCCATTTATTGCAGAGATTTGGTTTTTCTAACCACCCACAATAAATGAAAATCTGTGATATGCAGATACTGTCACTGGGCTGGATGCCTCCGCTGGGGCGGAGGTTGGATAGGAAGGCTTCCACAGCCGTAACTAATGGGTAACTAATGTTTTGGTTTGTTTTGGTTTGGTTTTTTGCACTGAGTTGGCAACTTCTAACTGAATAAAAAGTAGTCAATCTTGTCATTCACTCAACTAGTGGAGCAAGATGGGGACTACATCATGCAGCTGATTATGACCAATAGTTGTGGGTACCTACTGTCATCACTTCATGTTGATGACTGAATAAAGTGTTGGAAAACCACCTCTTTAAACTCAAGGAATTCCATTCATTCAGCTTTACACATCTGCATTTCTGAAATGGAAAGGAGTAACTCAAGGTGGTGACCTTGCTGACAATCCATTTTATAATGTCTTATTTACATCCAATCAAATGAACAGGTGATAACTCTTGTAGATGCCATACTTCCACAGCCAACTAATGTCAAGTGAGGATTTTACAAAACACTGACAAAACACAATAGATGAAATAAAAGTTAGTATAAATATAAAATAAAAGAGGAACAACCTATTTGGTTGCTGGCTGGCCAACTTGTTCATTTGCATAACTCAGAGAATCCATGTTTCTTGACCAAACATTAAAAAAAACCACCCACCATACTTTGTTCTCTGAAAGAGAACATTGGAGAACATCCCACAAAAATACATACTTCTGTCACATATCATTGTTTTTCTTTTTTAATTCTTGGAAAAGTGTAACATTTTGACGGACTTCTTAAATATTCATTGCTTTCAGTCTAGGACTTTACAAGTTGAATGGGAGTAACAGCTTTTTAAAATCCCCACCCCACCCCATGAAGTGTCGGCAGAAGAAATGTAGTGTCTTGTCAGACAATTTGCTTCTCTGGTGAAGGAAAAAAAATGGAACTGAACTCTGTCCCCATCAAGTTGGGGGTCAATGGAAAGATTCCAGCCATTGTTCTAAACGTATGTTTTAAAAGAACCAGAAGTCAGCATTGTGGCTATTGCTTCTTGACATAAAAGTGACTGTCCTTCCCTTTATGCCAGTTTTCCTTAGCTCCGTTGCTGCAGTCGTTTCCACTTTAAACGATAAAGAGTTTCAAGAGGCACTTCAGTGGAATTAAGAAAAAATCTACCACTCTTCCACCATGATGCCAGAAAGTGTTCCTCCTTTCTGTGTATTTCTACCAATACATTGTAGCTAATAGGACTGAGGTTGTCTCAATGTGATGCCAGGGTAATAATAAAAAATAAAACTCAACCAACCAACCAACTAACCAAATAATAATAATAAAAAGAGTAGATAGTCAAAGGTGATCAATCCCCTGGCAAACAGCTAAACCAAGATTGACATTTTGATAAATATAGGAACTTGCTGGAAACAGCTTCAGTCTCTTATAATCAAAGGAATCTTCTCCTATAAAGCTCGTTTATTTTAAAATTTATTGTAGGTTAACTTTTCTTCTCTGCTCCCCCCGCCCCCAGCTAAGTGACTTTATCAGGATTATAACTTTCTTCTTCTCCAAACATCTCTGCTAAGACTTTAAAACGTGGTCCCCAGTCACTCAGGTAGTCATAATCCTGGTCTGCCTCCGTGGCAAGGGAATCTATAGAGCTGAGAGACTCAGCCACAGACCCGTTTCCTTCATAAGCGTAAGTCGCTAGTGAGTCATAAGGGGGAGCTGAGGGGTCGCCATCGTTTTCTCTCAGCCTCTGATTGATGAAATCTCTAATATTTTTGTTGTCCTCGGCAGGCGGTTTTGAGCGAGGTAAGCAGAGAGCATCTGGCTTTATATCCCGACGTATTTTATTATCCTCAATTGCTTTGGGATTCCTCAGGGCCCCGATGTCAAACGCCTGAGTGTCCTCTTCACCACCTCCTTCATCATCATAATGGATGACGTTGTCTCGGATGTCTTCTTTAGAGGTCATGAGAGTATCTTTTTTCTTCTGCCGTCTCAGTGCTACATAGAGAACCACGATGACTAAGACAAGAAAAGAATTGTAAGCCAAATGAAATACGAGATCAAAAGACCCTGCTTTCTGCCAATAAAACAGTGCATCACACAGAGATTTTCTATTTTCCAAGAACTGTCAGAGCTGATTCTCAAATATAGGCTCTTGACTTTTGTCAGGATATTTGTTTTCCACCAAAAAATGGCAAGAAAATTTCAGAGGAACTCTTGGAAGACTGTTGGGAGAGAGGGCCGGGGGCAGCTTTGTTTTTCTTAAACTCTGTTGTTATTGTTATGTTGAGATTTTTATGTTGTAAACCGCCTAGAGTAGCCCTAGGGCTAGATGGGCAGTATAAAAGTCAAATATTTATTTATTTATTTATTTATTTATTTATTTATTTATTTATTTATTTATTTATTTATTTATTAAACTTATATCCCACCCATCTTCCAGAAAAGAACTCTGGGCGGCTTACAATCAAACAAATAAAACTAAACAGACACAGGTTACAATAAAAATAAAAGAGGCATAACCCAAAACGGGGATGAAGCGGGCGGGAAAGAAGGAAAAAAAACACCTAAATAGAGAGGTTGCCAAACGCCTCCCTAAAAAGGTGAGTTTTCAGGGCCTCTTTGAAGGCGGGCAGGGACTCTGCTCGGTGCAGCTCACTGGGGAAATGGTTCCACAGCGTGGGGCCCACCACAGAGAAGGCGCGGTCACGCGTACACAATTTCCGTGCCTCTCTGGGTGTGGCCACCCTCAGTGAGCGCACCTGCGCCAATCTCATGGGTCTGGTCCTAGTTGATCTCTGAGAGATATCTAAATAAATATTATTTTAGAACTAACTTACAGTGACCCTAATAGGGCTTTCAAGGTAACAGACCTTTAAGGAGTGCTTTTACTGGTTTCACACCCTCAGTGAGTTTCCCTGACAGGCAATTGAACCTAGGACTCCTGAGGCTAGTCCATTATTTTATTCATTAATTAAAATAATGGGAATTGAACCTAGGACTCCTGAGGCTAGTCTATTATTTTATTCATTATCATTATGCTACACTGAATACTCTGGTGAGCTTAGTAGGATACATACTGCATATATGGGCTGGCAGAAGATTATTGATTCTTCTTACTAGTGGTGGAAAACATTAACTTCACCAGAGCAGAGCTGCATTAGGTTACAGCAATATGACAGCAAGGCTGGCTGAACACATTTTAGTGCCTGAGGTGGATAAACAAATGGTGTCCTCACCCAGCTCACAGTGAAGAGCACGTGTTACAGAGGAGCCATCACATCTCAGAGCTTGCTCACTCTTGCTAAAGCTAACTAGGATGTTTATCTCTTCTGGAGGCCTTTTATTCCATTCATATCTGAGAGAGGATAAATAATTATATCTTCTCTGAGGGTGGGATGTTTCCTGACTATTATTCTGGAAATATTGGGGGAAAGAAACATATGCTCTCTTCAGGTTTTCCACAGCTGAAAACCACCTTCAATAGGCAAATGAGAGGGGTGCCTTTTATGGCATCTTCTGTTTTTAACTTCCTGTATCTGATAGGAAGAGATCCTGTTTGTACAAAAGCATTTGACATGAGCAAGAAAGCTAGAAAATCTGGATTTTTGTCTGCGTGTAGACATTCAAAGTGAACAGAAACCACAAAGTGAACAGAAACCACAGAAAAAAAGGGAGATAGAAGGAGAGGTCTCTTATTTACATGTTGAACATAACTGAACTAACTAAACCATTGTTGCTTAATTATAGTTTGACTGCTGCAGTGACCATGCGTATTCAGTTACGACCTTATTTGAGGCCAAAAAACAACTTTTTAAGGTGGACATTACTATCTCATTGCAGGATCTTTATCATCCCATTATTATACCTAGATCACAATAAGACCATCAGAGAAACTGGTTTGTCGACAGCCTCACCAGCTGGTGGCTTCCTGACTGATGAACCAGGATGCTCTGATTCACACTTCAGTCTCCAACAGTGCAATTCTACACATGCTTAGGCAGAAATAAGTCCTCATGAGTTTGAGAGATTTAATTCCAGGTAAATGGGGATTATTACAGCATTAGCTTGAATGCTTCACCAGCTCTCATATATTTTAATGAGCAGTAGCACATCAAATATAATGCTAAACATGCCAGGTTTAATTATCAGTTCTAATAAAGCATCAGTCTTTCTCACATCCGTTTGCTATAATACTTCAGATCGACCGTCCAAAACTGTGGGTGTTTGCATTATGCTTTGCTATAAAGATTGATGCAGAACATTCATTCAGCTTGTCTGAAATTTCCCTGTCCTCCCCCGAAATGCTTTTTCCATCTTTGTAATTTATTGGTTCATTTACTACAATAGAAGTAAGGTAGTTGACTTCTCGTGAGATTGTTTATTTGTATCCTATGTTAACTTTTAATAATATATGATATTCAGAATCATATCCCTTTATAAATCAATGTGGGCAAAGCTCATCTTTAATCCTCAGTGGCACTTCAGCTTTTTGGAGAATGGAGAATAGAGATGGGCACGACTAGGGAAAATGACGTTTTCGAGTTGTCGTGTGTCGGAGGCAGTCCGTTTCGGCTCGTTTCCGTTTTTCGCGAAATTTCGCAAAAATTAGTCGGTTCGTTTTTTTGTTTTTTCGTTGTCGTTAGTACTGGTTTGGGGGGGGGAGCGGGCTCCTGGAGGGAGCTGCAGGAGTCAGCCAGAGCCACAAGTGACGGACTGGCAGACTCTTTGCACCCACTGTGTCTCACGTACTTGCATGTAGTGCAATGCAAGTAGATCTGGCTTAGGGTTAAGACGAGTTAGCGCAAGGGCTAGGGTTAGGCTAGTTACGGGTGAGGTTACGGAGAGTATTGGGGTACACCTCTGGGTGCCTCTCTGACCCACTTAGAAGGACAGTGTACTGGCGTATGGGTTAGGCTTAGGGTTCGGGTTTGGGCTACGATTAGTGGGCTGTTGATGCCCGATTGGCACATCCCAGAAGTCTCTGTGGTCAACCTGGCCAAGTGGCCATGCGATTGGTGGAAAATTTGCATGGTCTACTCCCATGGGCAAGCCCATCATTGCAAATGTGCAGGTGTAAAAAAATAAAATAAAATAAAATAAAATAAAATAAAATAAAATAAAATCAACAGAGACTTTTTTTTGCAAGAAAAACCCACTGCTGCTACTGTAAAAATTCAAGCATTTAAAATAGCTAATTTTCGCATGTTTCTGTGGTGCTTTGGTGGGGTTTTGGGCAACAATTTCAAAAAAAATATTGCGGTTGCCATTTAGGATCCCCCGCAATGCATGGCAAATGGATGCGCCCTCCCAGCCTGGTACCAGCAGCGCAGCAGTAGCAATAGCCAAGGAGAGGGGGGCGGGGAACCCCCCCCTAAATAAAACACCCTTCTGGCCTGGTAGGTGCCCTCAGACAGTTTTCGCCTACTTTTAGGGTCGGGAACCGGGTTTTTTTTAACTTTTAAAAACTTTTTTTCTGCGCCGCTTGGCATTGTGCGATCGCCGCGATGCAAGTAACGAGCATGACAAATCAGACCAAATTGTTCGTTCGTCGGTTCGAGCTCGAATTCTGGCGGAGTAATTCCCGTTACCGTTTCCGTAGAGTAACGGAAACGAGTAACGGAAACGGAAACGGGAATACCGCTAAGTCGTGCCCATCTCTAATGGAGAATGTTGTAAAATTCCTAGAGCAGTCCTGTCATATGTGACAAACTGTATCACATCCCAATTTCCAGAATACAACAGTTTCGTCATGTGGAATTTGAGGATACCTTATGAAATTAGTTTATAAGGATGCACTCTGGAGAATTTCTACCTCCTGAAATCATCCTACAGGTTCTGGCAACAGTACATTATGATGGTAGGGGTGATGGGGAAATACTTTGCACATCCTATAAATAAGCCTTCCACAGACCATGTGACATCCCATCATTTCTTCCATTTTGCCCAATATATTGAGCAACCTAGATTTATTGTATCATTAAAGGAGGAATACTCACCTAGAAGTATAACAATACACAACAGGATTGCTATCAAGGCCCCAGTGCTGAGCCCAACTGGCAGGAAGATGGCTTCAACATTGCAAGACAGGATAGTACCATCTGAGTCACATCGGCAAACCCGAATGGTCATTGTGTTTGTACTACTTTGTATGGGATAACTGCTGTCTTCTATCACAACTGGAAGGAAATATAGCTCTTGCTGCCGACGGCTGTAGCCACTTCTCCTGGCCACAATTCCAGCTGTATTGTCTGAAAAATGGAACATTCCAGATAAGCAATTAATATGTATGTATGTATGTATGTATGTATGTATGTATGTATGTATGTATGTATGTATGTAATTCATTAATTCGTTCGTTCGTTCATTCATTCGTTTGTTCGTTTGTTTGTTCGTTCATTTGTTTGTTCATTTGTTCTTTCGTTCGTTCATTCATTCATTCATTCATTCATTCATTCATTCAACAAAAATACAGTTAAAGCTATTAAAGGCTATATTCAATCCTAAGAAGTGGAGTGGTGGTATAACTACCGGTAATAAGTAAATATATAAAATAGGTCATTGGAAGGTATGGGTGGACATAGACATTATGTCACATGTGTGGATATAATTGAAAATAGCCGTTGTTTCCTCTCCTCCTTTATCCCTGGAAACATCCAATAATACAAAACACAGTGTGAGATCTTTGGTTTGTTTTTACTTTTGTTTTTTGCTTGTTTTGTTTGTTTTCCTTTCTAAACATCAGGAAGTAAGCTGGAGTGGAACACTGTCTTGCCCAAAACATTGTGTAATGTATATTTTTTTTACATACATTGTATGTATATGTATATTTTATGAATAGATATCAGGGATAACGTGAGTCATTTGTTTCTTTGCCTCAAATGAGAGCAAGATGGTAGCTTCATCCCGTTCCAGACACTGAAGCTAACCAGAATGAGAGCTGAACCTTCATCAAGCTTTTCCCATCACATTTGAAGACAACAAGCCAGCTCAGAGGGCAAAGGGAAGACCACCCAACACTCATGGTTCATGGTCTCCGTTCCTCACCTCTCAGCATGTACTGCCTGAGGCAACTACCACACCCAGTCTTGTGGTGGGACCAGCTTTACTAGACGTTATGGAATGAGCAGCTGCTGTAATTTTCAACCTCACATGAGCGTTAACAGGGAATTGCTGTCCTATTTCAGAAAGAATGAGACAGTTCCCTTGTTCCATCATTACCAAAAGTCACATTCAGATCCCTCCTTCCCCAAGCAAATGTTAATTAGTGTGGCTCTTGGCCTACAATCCCACTCGGTTTGACAGCATGCTTGTCAGAGAAGACAAAAGGACAAAAGGAAAAGACAAGAAGTATCACATTAGTCAAGGACGTTATCTCTTTCGTGTCTAGTTTCTTGTTTTTCCTGAGGTTTTCTTGGATGCCCTTCAACTGCTGCGATTTTCATTCTGTGCTCCAGCAGGAAGAGAAATATGGCTTTCTTGTTCTGCCAGTTTCCCCTAGAGAAATCCTTTTAAAAAGGGAGGAAGCCTTCCCCAACCCTGAATCTGTTTGGAACAGGTGATTAAAAATAGTCCCGCCAGAAATAAAATGAGACATGCAATAGCATCAATACATTTGCTAGTCATCTCTGACAAAAGTGAGCCAGGGCCCCTGTAAGCCACATTTTGCCACTTCCCTCGGTAGGTGCTCAGCTATTGCTGTTTCCCCTGGAATCAAAGGAGCCCAATGAGGAAGAAAACTGATGAAAAGATTACAAGGATTAAGTGGGAAGGAAGATTAGAAACCAATTTGCTGGCAGGGCTGATTGGGATTGCCTGCAGTGCTCTCTCCTGTTTTATTATCTTTCCGGTGCTCTGCGGTTCACACAGTATATCCCACAGCATTACATGGCATCCTCTATACCAGATCTATTTCCCCTCCTTCTCTCTTTGCATGCTGCTGCGAAAGAATTGAGGGATGAAGTGACAAATCCAGTTTCCTTGCAGATAGGCTCCTTTCCCATTGGAATTATCAGTTGCCAAGTATTTGAAGAGATTCATTTTTCAGGAGAAAGCTCCTGGGTAGATGTTATGGCATTATAGGCTAGCATACAACCCAGTTAGTGCTGGTACTTTCTTTTATGGGGGAGAGCCACAAAAGTTACACTTAGTGTCAGAACAAGATATTTGAACATGATATTAAATTTACATTCGGTTCCACGACCAAATATTGGTTGGAGTTTTTACAATCACACATGCTGCCTCGAGTGGGTGTGGCTGGGAGAGAACACCCTGAACAGGGGTGCTTTTTTAATCTATCCAGCACTAATGAAATACTCCTTCTTGCCTATGAATTCAAGGAGAGCCCCACCTCTCTGCTGAGTTCTTCTTAGCTTCTCTTTAATCTGTTGGAAGCAGTTGTTCTTAAGATTGCTGTTGATTTGTTCACAACTACATAACAACATTTTTATTCTGTGTCCTACTGATGTCTCAGAGTGAATTATTCAGACTTTTAAGAGCCAGTTAAGGAGAAAGCGGGGCTAATCTGGGGGACCTGTAACTATTCTCTTCTGTGAGTCTTTATTTTTCATCTGTACAGAAAATGCTTTTTACAAAAAAAAGAAGAAGAAAGAAATTAAAATAGTTTTATTTATCTATATCTTAGTGGATTAGGTAGCCAGCTGTAGAGGTGAGTCTGGGAATTCAGTTCCCCACTGTCTCCTTGACAAGGGCTGACCTGATGATCCCATAGGACTTCTTTTAACTCTGACATTCTAAGATTACAATTATTTATTTATTTATTTATTCTCTTTACTACCCATCTGGCGGCACAGGCCATTGTGGGCAGTTTACAACAAACCAAAGATAATCCTGAAATAAATGTACAATACATTCAAATTAAACCAAATTAATAAAGTCAACATTACATTACTATTAAATGTATAGAATGAAGTTACACATTAAAAGAAAAATGAGAGAACAGGCTGCAGACTAATGATCTTAGCTAGACAACCACTATGTTATGTTGTTACCAGCACTGGAAATGCTTGCCTATAAAACCATGTTTTTAAAGGCTACTTAAAAGAATTTAGTGAAGGGGCTGGGCAAATCTTGGGCTGGAGATTGTTCCACAGAGAGGGTAAGACCACTTAGAGGGCATGATTTTTAGGTTTTTCCCTTCAGGTTTCTCTTACGTTCAGGACTCTAAACCGCCTGAACTGAGAGGAATGTGCTGTATGGGCTGATCTCATTGGAAGAAAGTGTTCTGCTAGGTAATAAGGTAGGGGGCGTGGTGGCTCAGTGGACTAAGGCTCCGAAAACTGTCAGCTGCAAAGTCAGCAGCTCGGCAGTTTGAATCCTGGGTGCTACACAGCAGAGAAAGCTCCTGCTGATAACTCCAGCTCCTGCCAACCTAGCAGTGTGAAAGCATGTGAATGCAAGTTGATAAATAGGTACCGCTGTAAAAAGTGGGAAGGTAAAACAGTGTTTCCTTGCAGCCATGCCGGCCAAGTGGCTATGGACTTGCATAACACTGGCTCTTCTGATTAAATACAGAGATGAGCACCGCCCCTAGAGTTGGACACGACTACCACACATTACCTTTTAGGTAACAAGGTGCCAAATTGTTTAGGGCTTCATATGTTTCAGTTCTTACCTCTTATCTATATCAATTTTGGTTCATGACATCAAATGAACAGGCAAAGTATCCTTAAATAGCACCCTTAACATCAGGACTGTCTCAAAACATTTTCCTACTTGAGGCAGTCAAGGTTGGGATGAGTTTACCCTCTGGTATTAACTACTTAATTGCTTTCACGCTCCCAGCACATGTTGCCAATTAAGTACCCAGACCCCCTTTAGAGGTTCAAAACTCAGTCCTCTGACTCCCAAATCTTTCCACATTTCAGGGGCTTCCCTAAAATTGCTTCAGGAAGGAACTCCTTGTGCTTTGGAGCCCCAAGGTAAGTAAATTTTGATTGCAGTTCTTTCTCCCCTCGCTTTTAAAATCGCCTGCCCAGGAGATAATTGGAAATGGATTTCCACTTATAACTCGAGTTTTTTCTGAAATCTATTTTCATTGATTTCAGCTTGTAAGTCGAATTCCTCAGTTGTCGAAGCACTCATAAGTCAAGGTACCAATGTATTTGCCTAACCCCCTAACTACTCTCTTCTACATACAACTCCGAAGGGGAATGACAGTTGACACCAAGATATCAAGCATTTCCCTCTACTCAATGTGTTACTTGTCCATTAATTTCATGCATTACAATATGAATAAAGGTACCAATTCACTGGTAATTAATTAAATCTTACAGATTTCTACATCCTGAGTAAATATCACTGGCCTATCTATGGCTAATAAATCTGAACAATAATCTATTGGCTAAGGCTGCTATCCCACGACCACTGAAAACTGCTTCAAACTGCTTGAAGATGCAGTTAATAAAATTGTGTCCCCATGGTCAGCAGACTTTAAAGGGGGAAAAAGTCACCATGCCTACTCAAGTGCAACCCAGTGATTTTTACAAGTACCTGGTCTCGATGTGGTACAAAGCTTGTCTCAGTTCCAATGTGGATTTTTAACTGGGTCTTAAGTCCGTGGGAACTCGGAAAATCCACATAAAAACCTGTTCATTCTACTGTGTTGCGGTTCCCGCTCATGGGGACACAAAATATGTGGTTCTTTAAACTGCACCCATGGGGATACAGGAACCACATTTTAACCACATGACCATTCCAGGGAGGGAAGTCTGCATTTTACTTTGATCTGGATTTTCTGATTGTGGTATAGCAGCCTAAGACAGTTGTTTCAACAGGAGCAGTGCTCAATTTATGTTGCATTTGCTTTCCTCTCTCTCCATGTGGATTTCTCTATAATACTACAGGAAGAATGTGTTTTCTTACCTCATTTCATACTAAGTTACAGAAAGATATTTTTTTGTAAATCTTTTTTTTTTGCTATTGTACAATTTAAAACATTTTGCCTAATGTGCATGCTTATCTATACATTTTATATTATTCATGCATTTCCCTACTGACAGTCGTACATTGGTGCTCTCCCTAATCCACTTTTATGCATTTTCACTCTATAAACAATTGAATGATCCTATATGAGCTTCCTTGGCTTTGAAAATCTTCTGTGGAGATCTCTCTCCCAGTTCCACCACATTTCCAATGTTGTTTGGTAAGGATGTGAGAAGGGCCTTTGTGGCTGCTCCCAGACTATGAAATGTTCAGCCTTGTGAAGGTAAGATGGCACCCTCCCTCTTGTCCTTTCATAATCATACAATGATCAGCTGCTTGTATAATGCCCCATGGTGGTTAAAGCATTCTCTGGGAAGTTTACGGTATAATTACATAAGCTACATATTACCCTTCCTTCCAGCAAACTGTGTAGTTATTTTACCAGCCTCGGAAGGCTGAGTCAACTACAAGACAGCTACCTAAGATTGAACCCCAGATACTATTAAGTATCAGGTAACTAGCAAACCACTCCAGTATTTGTGCCAAGAAAAGTCCATGGACATGGGGTCAGAAAGAGTTGGACATGACTGTAACGATGCAACACACACACACACACACGGGTCTTGGAAATGTTATATTTACTGACTTTAGAGACTTACATTTTCAATATTGTTTTTAATTGGGGCCTTAAGAGTAATAAATGTCCAATTTAGTATGTTCCAAGAAAGGAGAATTTAAAAAAAATATTTAGTTATATTTTTAAAGTGTCCCTCTTTATAACACTCTCAAATCTGTGATTATACCCTAGTTATAATTGTTGAGAGCTACCTTGGGCCTCCCATAGGGGGAAAGGCAGCATATGAACCAACCATCTCAGTGTGTTTTAAAATGTGAGCACTTTATTTCTGAGAAGTGCCTCAGAAAACTCACAAATATGTGTGTTTCAACCTGAGGCAGTGCATGTTTTTTTTCCTGAAAGCAAACTTAGTGAAATATGTGGGGGAGGATCAGTTTTGCTGAGAATGATAAATGCAATGTTGTTCTTCCCCTGTTTCTATGCCAAAGCCACCACTGTGAAAGGCTACCATCTTGTCCTCTATAAACAGGTGAACCCCGGATTTCTTTATCTAGGAGACATAACTCTCATCCATTTTACCTACATCTGAAAAACAATTACACATGCTAGAACAACGTACACCTACACATTGAGACAGAAAACTACAGCCACGACAGCAACAGAACAAAATAATTGGCAGCCTCGTTATCTGAAAGTAGTCTTACTTCTGAAATCATGGACTGTGAAATTTGGCTTTGCAGAAACCTCTGGTGAGAGTCGAAAGGAGAATCTTTGCCCAGCAGGTGAGAGATCCTTGTCTGCCGCACCAACAACCTGAATTACCTAAAATCACAAAGGAGTACAAGTCAATCACACATCCCTGACTGAACAGAAACATCTTAATATGATCACCGTAAAACAAAACAAAGGTATGGTGTATTGCAAAAACACATGGTTGACTTACATTTCATGCCCACTGAGAAATTATTTTTGATTGTAAGAATCGGAAGTTACATTTTGCTTTGTCTCCTTTGTTTTGTTTTTGCTTAAGAAAAACAATCTGGAAGTTGCATAGTCCCTTAGCTGTGGATGTCTGTTTGTCTATTTGCAAAGGGTTTTTAAAAAAAAAAAAAAACTCTGCAAAGTTTGGATAACTTTTATAGACATCTAGTTCACTACAGATTTTCAGAAAACTGGCTCATAATGTACCGTATATACTCGAGTATGTCAACCCGAGTATAAGCCGGGGCCCCTAATTTAAACCCAAAAAACTGGGAAAATTTATTGACTCATGTATAAGCCTAGAGTGGGAAATGCAGCAGGGCCTGGCAACTCCTCCTTTGTGAGCTGGATGTGTGTGTGATGTTTAAAATGACTTTTAGCCACCGAGGCAAGTGCTTGAGTTGGTGGCTAAAAGTCATTTTAAACATTGTTTTAAAATGACCTTTTAAAAAGTCATTTTAAACATGGGGCGGTCAGGAGAAGTGGCGCACAATGTTTAAAATGACTTTTAGCACTGACCCAAACTTGCCTCTGTGGCTAAAAGTATTGACCCGCATATAAGCTGAGGACCCCCTTTTTCAGCCCAAAATTAGGGCTGAAAAACTAGGTTTATACTTGAGTATATACAGTATCACCTAGATCTGTTAAATCATGGGAGCAAAAGAAAAGGAAAACAAACTCAAAGCTTAGGCAAGCTGCAATCTTTGGAACTTCTGTAGCTATTTGAAGTAGGAATTCTAGCTTCAATTGATGGTGATAAGCACTTGGTAGCCCAGTAGCCCCCAATGGCCAGGAAGTCTAGTAGCTGTAATTCAGTCCACTTGAGGAAACATGTTTGAGAGCCACTGCATTAGTTCCAGTTCAGTGACTGGGATGCTATGGAATGTCCACAGACATCCAACTGCTGAAGATGTTTGCTGCCAGCTGAATAAGACTAAGTATGGTTGAGCAGGGCTGTATCTAGGGGGGCAGAAGAGTACATCTGCCCCAGGTGCAGCAATCTGGGGGTACCTGGGGGGAAGTAGCAGGAGGAAACCGTGCACCCTCCCACTGGCCAGCAGTCCTCCTTTCCCCTAAGGCTTGGCGAGGGCACCCCCTCCGCCACCTCCACCACCACGCACCAGGCGAGCGGCGAATCAAGCAGGCAGGCAGGAGTGCGGTGACCAAGACACCCTCCTCCTCTTCCTAGGCTTGGTGGGAGAGGTATAAGGCATCTGTGCGCAACTGTGCACACACACACACATGCACACACCCCACGCCTGCAGGGTTTGGCCCCCTGTTGCTGGGTAGGTGCAATGTAGGGGAGGGGGCGGCCGCAGAAAGGACACAAAAACTAACTTTGTCCCCAGGTGCTCCAAATCCTGGCTATGTCTCTGTGGTTGAGATTAGATTATGTTAGCATGAAGAGAGTACAGTGTATGAACCACCCATTTGCAGTACATATACTGCAGTCCTGCCATATCGCAGGACTGCAGTATATGAAAAAAAAGCTCCCTGGGGTAAGATGGGAAAGGCGTGTTTCCTAACGGGCCTGCGAGGGCCTTCCCAAAATGGCCTCCCAGTAAACCAGAAGTGACTTCCAGTAAACCGGAAGTCACTTCTGGGTCGCCGAAAATCATTTCTGAGGACTCCGAGGGCACCTCTAGGCTTATGGGAGGCCTCTGAAATGATTTTCAGTGACCCAGAAGTGACTTCCGGTTCACAGGGAGGCCCTTTTGGGGCCTCTAAAAGGCCTGGGAAGGCCCTCGCAGACCTGTTCGGAGCAGCACCAGGCTGGGGGTAAATACAAGAGCCCCCAGATAGGCACCCCAGGCCCGACCCGACCTGCATCCACATAGCACAGATTTTCAATTATCACGGTCGGGTCCCTAACGCCCACAATAGGTGGGGGTTCACTGTATGTGACAAGGGAAACAAGCATTAACAAAGTGCTGTGAACTATTTAGCCTATGACCATGTAAATGTTGAATATGTTAAGATGAGTGATGGTCATCACATTTGAATTGTATGATTGTATGACAGAGAAGAGTGAGTAGATTCAAACAAGTATTATTATAAGCGTTTACACCTCTGAATTTTTGAGATACTCTACTTCTTCAAACATGTTACTCCTTGATTCAGCCTTGTAAACAAAAGTATGCTGTTTTTAGAGAGTTTGGGGCAAGAAAAGGTCCAAGATGCTGCTTTCTATATATAAATCTGACTTTCTCCAGACTCAACAGTCTGCTCACAGACTGGGGAAGGCATTTTAAGCATTCTAGTTGAACATTTATTTTATTTTTCAAACCCAACAATGACAAGCCACAGCTGTGCATGCATGTATTTTCATGAACTTCCCTGACATTTCCCTCCTCCTCCATCACCTCTAGATGTCGCATTGTCATAATGGCTCTGGATTCCCCACTTTTAAACATTGATGCTGCATTACATTCAAACCAGCCTTCAAGGCTCTTCATTTTTTTTAAAGGCTGTTCTCTTCCCTACACCTCTTTTCCCATTTATTTTACCTTTGATGATCAGCTGAAAAAACATATGTAATTATCCTATCTGGTCAAAGTATACTACTATTACTTATCCTACTAATTATGCATTATTCTACTTCCTCTTTTGTGTTTCATGATTTCTTCATTTCTATTCATTTTCTTTGATACCTTTTCACTGGAAACTTCCTTATCCAATAAATTCTTAGCATCTTATTAAAATTCATTTTAGTCATCATTTTAAATATTATCTTGCTTCCACAATTCTCTATGCCATGTGGTACAACACCACATAATGCACAGTTTCAAAATCAATGTTAACGTTTTGTTGTTGTTGTTGTTGTTGTTGTTGTTGTTGTTGTTGTTGTTGTTGTTGTTGTTGTTGTTGTTGTTGTTGTATATTATATTCTTCCTGTCAAGAAAACAGTCCCAGGCCATTTCTATTTGGACTTTTATAGCAGAATGACTATGATCTCATTTCTTATTCAACAGCTTTGAAGATGCCAAATTCAGCACCTTAATTTGGATTATTGACATTTCCCAATGCTTTCTTTTCTCCCATGTAAGCTGATAGTTGCCGCTGGAAAATAACCTGCATCCCACTTTGGGACTGCAACTATATGGGACACATTGTGTACACCAAATCCTCTGGCATAGGGTGACTTGGTGTTCCATGCTGTATGCTTCAGTGTGATGAACAACAGGCATGCACAGAACTCTGAATCCTTACACTTACTGGTACTACCATCACTACTACTACACTATACACCTCTTTCACACACAGGAATTTATAGTGAGAGTGGGATAAAGCTCCTTTGTTGGAGTGTAATTCCCAGAAGTGTGTAGCCAGGGCCATGCTGATTGGATGATACCAGAAGTTACCATATTTTTCTGTGTATATCACGCTACTTTTTTCTAATTTCATGATGCCAAAAATTAAGGGGTGTGATATCCATGGAAGTAAGCCTTTCAGGGTGGGTGGGTGGAGGAGGATCCAATCTGACTTTGCTTTTTCACTTTGCGGTTTGCTTTTTCATGATTGGCTCCGTTTTTCCTTGAGTTCTCCACCCCCACCACCCTCACTGTTTTCTTTCATTTCCCCACTCTAAACACTTCTCGCTGCTTTGGTGAGTTTGTTTTTTTGCAGGATCAGACTCCGTTGGGCTTGAGCAGCTCATTAAGAAATGAGCTCCAGAAAGAAAAGAAAATAGCCACCTTCTCATGGGCTTTTCAGAACTTGACAGGTCATTGTTAATCTGAATATTGGACCAGATAGGACTTTGATCTGATCCACCACAACTCTTCTTAGGATCACATATTCTTGTTCAATCAGACTTAAGTGAAGGCCAAGTAGCTGTTGGGTTTTTTTAAAACTGCAATGCAACCATGCATGAATTTTCCCCCTTTAATTCCCCGCCCCTTTCTTTTCTACTATGTCTCAGGCTATTATAGTATCACCCACACATGTTCCCTTTCTCTGAAGGTTCTACCTTACCTTCTGTCTGCAGATGAAATTACTATTGTTGCATGTCATGTCTGCTGTTGCCTTGAAAGTTTTTACAGACTACACCCTGCCTGCCTGCCTTTTTTTCTCTGCTGAAGCTAAGCCAAGTGTTTTTGTTCTTTGATCCTTTTTTGTGGCTTTGTCTACTTGCATTTTTGGGGGTATGTCTTATATTTTTAGCAAAGCTTTGTTATATTTTTCTTATATACAAGCTATTCTCCTTATTTAAGCTGTGCATAGTAATTGGGTATGTGAGTGTGCCTGTAATATTATAGTAGCTATATTTTGAGTTATTCTGTCCCTTTTTGTTTATTTACTGACCTCTTTTGTCCCCCTCTGCTGCACACCGAGTATCCCATGTCGCTGTTGGATACTCTGGTGATTTCTTTTCCCTTTTTCTTTTTCAAGCCAACAAGTTCCAGCATTCTGGAAACATCTTTTAATACTAATTAATCTAACAGTAGCAAGAGTGGTGTACTTCCTGTTTACCCCAGCTTTTGGGGCTTAGTCAAGATTGTGAGTTAAAAAAGGACCAGCTTCCTTTTTCACTTGTTTGTAGGACTACTCCTGTTCCTTTGCAACAGTAGTTGATAATTTTATAGTTTCAGGCCTTTGCTATGTCATATCTCTACATTATGACTCTTACAGAAACAAAAGCTATAATGTGAAAGAATGTTGTATAAGCAGTTAAGATGGCAATTATTTAAAACCAGTTTCTGCCTATGTACAGAATATCAAGAAAATAATGTCTTTGTGCCAGGGGTGTAGTAATTCAAGCAAGAGAACTGTGGAGGCTGCAAGTTTTATATCCTCTGGCCCACAATTTGGAATGAGGTAATGAGGGGGGTGGGGAGAGCACATTAGGGGCTAGGGCCTTGGAACTCTCTGATTCCACCAAGCTATATTATATAGTATAACTGGCCAGATTCTGTTGCTGTTGCTACTGCTAAGTAGCACCTAGAAGAAGAAGGGGGGGGGAGAATTTAGGGGAACTTAAAATGAGGGATGGGGAAGGTACTATACAAGGTAGCGAAGGTTGGTAGAATTTACTCCTGTAATATATGTTGTGTTTATATTTCTGTCTCTGAACATTTCTCCCATCCTGGCAAGGATATTGCTTTCTTTTATGAGTTTTGCTCCTCTGTAAGGAACTTGCAATCATCCTGCCAAACTGAAGTGGAAGATCCCTGGAGGCCAACTATATGGTGGCTCAAAACATCTTTGGGAGAGTCACAGTTAATTTGCAGAACAGTCAGTTCCCTGTCCATTGAGGTGTCAACTGAGCAGGAAATATGGCTACCTGAAAAAAGCCTGCATGATTTTTCATTAGCCAACATACAACCAGTAAATTGTCCAGAGCTTGGAAAGTTGTTTCCCCCCCCCAAAAAAAAAGTAATTACTGGCAGTTATAATTCACATTCTTCAGCAGAGATTGAAAAGTAATTTTTTACAGTTAAAATCCCAATCAGTCGTGGCTGAAAGCCAGTTGCTTAGTGTTAGTAAGTCAGAACTGGAATATGAACTTACAGAGGAGCTGGCTCACCAAATCCCCACTGATTCAGTGGGCCTATTGAAGTGAAACATACTAAACTAAGCAACAAGATTTCATCCTATGTTTAAAAAGTAATTGGATTTACCTTCAATTAGTTATTTGCTACTGCAGCAGTGTTTTAAAAAGCAATTTGCTACCCTCCCATCCCTGAACAGAAACTCTGTAGCTCATTTAAGTTACTTTGAAAAATCTAGGTGGTTCTACTTAAATAGCACGAGGCTCAACACAAACAAAAAAATCAAGGACCATATGTTTCGCAGACCCTGAGAAACGGACGTCCTTCAAATGTCCAAAGACTCATACAGATGAGATTCCTAAGATAGCTTTCCTTGTTTCTGACTCACTGCACATGACTAGAAACACATTTTTCAATTAAAAGGGGGGGGGCATACCTGTCCTGGTCTTGCATTTTCACACACGTAGGACTCATAGGGCACTGCAATTTCAGGAGGAAATTCATTGACGTCTAAGACATTGATGATGACATTGACCTTGCTCAATAGTGGATTGCCTGTTATGAAAAAAAAAAGGTAAGAAATAACCGGTAATACCTCAAGCAACATTATCTGGCCTTAGTGAATGAAAGGCATAACTATCTTTTTTCTTGATTACCTGTTTATATTAGTAAAGCACTCGCAGTATGACATGATACTGTGTTACAAAGAAGCAAAGCAAGGATGGGAAGGATTTAGACTTCTGGGTGTTAGTGAACTGCAGGTCCTTTAATCCTTGCTCCACTGGTTATACTGGTTTTGGGGTATGAGAATTTCATTTCAAAAACCACCAGAATTCTTCCCCTGCTCAATGCTGATGTCAAGGGCCAGAACACAGATATAAAGCTGCGTAAGGATCCAGGACTTTTTAAATATATAGCATGGCTGAACGACAGTCAGCTAGACATTGAAAAAGAGTTACAATGTTTGTTTATTTGTTTGTTTTGAATACCGCTCCTATTAGTGCCGGAGCACTACTCTGGGTGCTTTACAATAAAACACACAATCCAAATAGGATAACATTATAAAATGTAAAAATCTAATCACCTAATGACAGACAATACCAAGTTTCTCCACACAGGCACTAAGTTTCATCTTATTCTGAATTGTACAAGTGTCCTGTGGAAGGGATGAATGTAGAAGGTAAAAATTAGGTACTGTCACCTGCATTGCCTGAGGAGAGCAAGGCTGGTAGTGGGTAACCTTTTGTTGACAGCTCTTTAGGGCAAAACATTTCTGGTATTCTGCAGAAGAACTGCACTTGAAAGTGGTAAAAGAATCATGCATTCATGGTAAATCAGTGGTCCACCCCTGTGGGGCCCTGATCTTGTCAAGCTATAGTTCTATGAAACCCTACCCACTGGCTGGATATATATTTAAGAGGTAGTCAAAACATGCTGCAAAACCTAAGGTTTAGAATCACATATATAGAGCTAGTCCTAGCAAAGACGACACGGATGGCGTTCCTATGTGGGGAGGAGGCTTGTGGCAACACAAATCTAGTAAAGGTCAGTAGAGATGGGCTTCTCAGTACCAAATAGACAGGAGACAGCTTTATACTTCCTAGCAATCTCATGCAAGCACTTAGGGGATGGAGTTTCCAGGACTTTTTTTTAAAAAAAAGTCCTGATCACACACAAGTTATCTTCCTCTTGTTATATGTATAAACGGTTTTAGAACTCTTTTTCATCCAGTGTTTGTGCTTGTTTAATATGTGAGCTTGGTTTTAAAAATGGTGTATTTGTTAGCTGAAGGTGGGAAGGCCTGAGGTAAATGAGAATGCTCTGGAGCCATCTCTTCTGAAAGTCTGATTCATCAGTTCTACTGGAGTGGTTTGCCAGTTCCTACTCCATACAATCCTCCAAATAGCCTGAAGCCAAGCCATTGCGGGATTTATAGGTACTAACTTCCCTGGAAACAGACTGGTGGAACAGTGAAACTGCTTTAGCAAGGAAGTTACAAGCTCCCAGTAACCAATGTGAGATAGCAGTCTGGCTGCAGCATTTACGCAGAACCTTCTGATATTTCAGAAAACTCTTCAAAGCCAGTCCCGCTTAGAAGATGTGGCAGTATAATTTACATTTATTGGTGGCTATATTTCAGTGATGCTGACATTGTCCCTGCTGTGTACATGGAGGAATGCAACAGGATTTTTCTGAATGTACCATACCTTATTTCTTTCTCATTTGTATGTTCTGC
Organism: Phrynocephalus guinanensis; assembly: GCA_037367245.1. Lineage (NCBI taxonomy): Eukaryota > Metazoa > Chordata > Lepidosauria > Squamata > Agamidae > Phrynocephalus > Phrynocephalus guinanensis. The sequence goes on along the minus strand of CM074739.1, from coordinate 99,781,323 downwards.
AGTGAGATGCATATTCTTTCTATTGCAAATTCAGGTGTTTTTGGGGGTGGGTGGGTGGGGTGGGTGTCAATATCTGGTATTATTTCTGGGGATATGAGGCCAATCACTAAAATGAGACCCTTATCGTATAAAATAAGCCTTCTGAATTTATACACATTGCTCCATCATTGTGGGCCAATCACTTTGGGATAGAGAAAATGACAAATCACAGCATCTTACAAGAAAAAGGGGCCAACATTAGTCTTATATAAAGTGAGCAAGTACGGTTGCAAAGAGAATTCTGGGAATTTCTTCCATAATAGGTGATCCCTTTTCTGCTATACTTACTAATTTTACTTGCAAGGATTGAAAAATTGTACTGAGCAGTGCTCTCTCTGTCCAGTAGTTCATTTGTGGCAATAGTTCCTTCCATTCCATCTATAGTAAAGTAACTGTCCACATCGTTCTTCCAGTCTATGAAGTACCTGCAGACACCAGGAAGTAGGAGAGAGAAAAATAAGACATAAACTCGCAGCATCTAGCTTTTTATGATGATATCAGCTAGTGCAACCCAATGAGTTTTGCTTCTCCGATCTGATGAGTTACTATCCTTGTTTTGTAATAATGATACTGCCACTGCTTACGTGTTGAAGCTGAAGACTAAATGGGGAGCAATGAAACATGAAACAGGGAAGAAGTTAGCAGAGGCTATGTAAATGACTTTGACTTTACTTATGAAAGAGTGATTCAATATATTGTATCAGGTGCAATTCTACTGTCTTCTCATTCATGATCAGAGTTTGAGCATGTATCTAGGTCTAGTGTCTAGTATCAAGACATCTTCCTCCTTGAAGACCATCAAAGCTAGAACAATCCTGTCATTCCATTCCTTTCTCTACTTAATGAAATTAACATTTTTATTGCTGTTCATAAATCTAGTTTGAACCCCCTGTGTTGCTGCCTGCAGTTCTCCAAATTTTCTTTCCAGGTTAGAAACAATGCTTTGTTTCACAATGTAATTGCAGATTTACTTACTAAATGCCCTGCTGCTTTACAGATTTTAAGATGGATAAATCAAATGCCTCTTGGAAGAGCGAGGTTCCAGAGTCCATTCGGCCAAAGAGAATTCTGCCAGATTCTGTAAATTTCAAATCTCATTCTCAATCCTTTTGCAACTTTCAAACTAGAGGACGTGCTGGGTAATACTGTTTTGCCAAGGAATTCTTGAAATTATGTGTTGCGATATACACCAATTAAAACCAACAATTCCTTTTGTAGTCATTGAGTCAAAGAATCATAGAATTATAGAGCTGGGGGGGGGGAGCCCAAGTGTCAATGTGTCCAGCCTCTGTCAATGCAGGGAAGTCTGATATTATAAATGTCATAATAATGACTAGTGCCTGCATAGTCACTGTAGTCATAGGCATGCCATAGTCATGGGTTTATAACCACTTATAACTTTATGTTTGTATCTCCCTTGTGTGATTGCTATTGATACTATGTTTTAAATGTTAGTCTCCATCCCCCATAACTTTTGGATGGTCTACCATGCATGATTAAATGGAATTTTTACTCTCTCTTTAACTGCTCGCATTCTCTTGTAGCTTTAATGATGTCTTTTAATGCTGTAAGATGACCCTCAATTCCTTGTTCTCAAACTTGAATATATCTTAATTGTACTCAACTGTATATTGTTCCCTCATTACTGTAAGCCATCTTGGGTCTTTTTCAAAGGAGAAAGGCGGGGTAAAAATACTCTAAATAGTAAATAAATAAATAGTCTGATAGTGATTTCCTGCTCTCATCTATTGCTTGATTATGATGATGAAGATGAAGATGATGCAATGATGGATGCAACAATAGAATCAACTGTGTCCATAGACCTGGGTAATGATTTTCCATTCTCATGTAATGTTCCCTGGTTTTGGAATAGATTGATTCTCTGTTGCCTTGCCTCTGATTTTTCTGGAGTAGTTTTAATTATTCTTCTGTGGTTCTGAAGTACCATACCCAAAAAATACAGATGGGGAGATATGAATTTAAAATCTGAAGGAAAAAATGTACTCGCTGAAATAACCCAAAATAAAAGAAGTGCAGGAATTGTCACCATGCACATCCCTAGTGTATGTGAGTGTATGATAAGCAAAGCAATCTCTGACATGAGACAAAAACCCTGAGGAGACTGAAATGAAGTTGAGTAGATAAAACAAAGCTATTAATGCTTCTCAAAGAGCAGTACATTCTATATTTCTGTTTTAGCGATTGTCTCCTTTGTATGTGAAAGAGAAAGAAAGAATAATAACTTCTCTATTCCAATTATCAGCACTTTCTGAAAGTAGTCTACAGTTTCCTCACTCCGCACCACAGCCTTCTCAGGCACATTGTACATTTCCTTAACAAATGCTCCTGCCAACTTGCCTGTCAGCTTTGCATTTCTCATAATGAGCCAAACAGTTTATTAAGAAATGTTGATCTTTGCAAATGCTGATCTACGTCTAATGATTCACAGGCTGCTGGGTTGCACTGGCAATGGTGCCTGACTCAAAAAGAGAGAAATGTCATGCTTTCTATGTCAACAGTACGACAGATGTTTCCACCAGAGTTGCAGGCAGTGACACAGACATCTGGTTTAATTATCTTATAAATATATGCAAACACAACCATTCACCATTCTAGGACAAGCTCAGTAACTGTGTGATCACTTTCCTCCACTATCAAGTACCATAGGTACTGTCAGGATATGAACACACAAGGTATTTTACAATGCAACCTATAATTAAGATTAGGGCTAAATGTGGACACCAGAAACCCTCAAATGTGCAACTCTGAAGAGGATATTGGTATGTCTATTGGGCTTTTGAGATAGGAACAAGTGCTATGGTGCTCCTTTCATATTAATTCAGCTTAAACAGATATAAAGCATCTTACAAGGGGGCTGACGGGGCAGTATCCAGAAATGCGTCCTGGGGCAGAATGCTATGATTGGTTATTGAGAGCATGTCACAACAGTTTCACTGGCTACCCATCAGTTAACCGGATAGTTTAACATTCTGGTTTTTGCTCATAAAGCTTTGTAAAACTTGAGTCCTGTCTACAGCATTGAAGGAACCATATGAGCGTATCTGAGCTCTCTCTCATTCCTGCCACCCACACTGGCAGATGCGGTTGGGATGTGAGAGACGATAACCTAAGTTACCACTCCCATGTTATGGATTTCCCAACCATGTCACCCTGAACCTTTTGAAATCCCCCTTTTTAGGCAGGCTGGCCTTTAATAGTTCAGTTGTGTTGCCATAGAAAGACGTTTGAACTGTCGGTGTGATTGTTTTCTGTGTTGGTTTTGTAAACCCCCTCAATAACACTGTCTTTGATTTTAACTGGTTTTTTTTTAACAATTTTATTATTGGTAATAAAATAGTCCTATGGTGGTGTGAATACAAATTGAATGCACATACATGCATACATACATACATACATACATACATACATACGTACGTACGTACGTACGTACGTACGTATGTACGTACCTACGTGTGTGCGTGTGTGCATGCATGTATGCGTGTCTAAACATTATGCATGCATAATGTTTAGACGCAGTACGCTATGTTTCTCCATTTCCTCCTAATTCAGCGTTTGCCGCTCTATTTCTGCGTCCATAACAGCTTTGATTGCCATGCAATAAACTCCTGGTTTCTCAGCAAGTTCAGCTGCTTTGATTCTACCCAAAGAAGAAAAAGAAATAAACCTCAGCATTGTCAATGAAGGCTTCCGCAAAGCATTTCTCTCTCTCCCTCTCTCCTCTTTAAATAAGTGGATTTCCTCCTGCTACCATTTAGCTATTATCTCCCAATCCCCCCCCCATATGTCAAAGCCAACAGATTTGAAAGTCTTTCTGCCTGATAAAGTAAAATAAATTGCCAGGACGAGTGTTACTTCTGCTAATGTGAGCTGTTTTGGACTGCTTTGTTCTTTGAGTTCTGCCTTCTGCCGCATAAAGCATAGATCTATCTTTTGTTCCCTTATTCATTGTTTTGCAGATTACAGATTTGTGTAATGGGTACCGTGATGGCTAACACTGTGCCTGGAAAATATTGCAGAGAAAATGAATTAATTTTCATTGAAACCGTACTGCGCAGCATATAATACTGGGTACTGCAGACGAGCATGCTTATTGCCTTCCTATGTCTCCTTAAAGACCTATTATTTTCTCCCCCCACCCCCCATGATGTGTTGCCAAGCTCTTCTTTTAAAATATTATGGAACTGACAGAAGCTGTTTTTTCACCCTGACAAGGCTAACTTGGTTTCAAAAAGCTAGCACAGCATAATGGTTGCAAACTGTAACATGCAGGAAAGTTGTAATCACATTCAGTTCTTTCTAACTAATTTATGCTTTTGCTCATATCTATTTATTGACTTTTGGTTTCAATAGAGGAGGTAAACCTTATGGGCTACTTAAGCCCAATATATCAGTTAACTATTAAATAACACATCATCATCTGAATAAATTAGGAATTCTTCTGAGACTTGACAACTTTTTTAAAAAAATAAAATCATTAATATCTTTGCATTGGTAGGAGTCATTTATATTAAAATGCCAAAAAGCTCTATGGTGACACTCAAAGAGCATGGAATAGTAAGTTTTCTGGACTACACTGTTAAGATTCATCAAGGTGGGAAGAAAGTGTGAGTGCACAATGATTGCAATTACCTTCAGGGGTATTGCTAGGCAAAACAAAGTAAGGTCCTGCCTCAGGCAGAAGGGTGTGGTACAGGTGACAGAGTTAATTGTTTGTCCAGTGGTATCATGCCTCTTAATTAGGGAAGATGGGCAGCACCATTTGTTATTCTGTCACAGGTAGCAACATTGTTTTGGCTTATCCCTTGTTCCATAAAACACCATCTCCCCTCAGTAAATTGAGCAGCAGTGTTTTTAGCAAGCTTCCAACAGAAAGTCCGTGGGCACATCTGACACTTAATAGTGTGTTGGGGGGATCCAGCAAGGTACTGGTTCAGTCTTATTTTTGCACCATTTCCTCTGACTTGGGCCTGCAACTAAGGAATGTGATGAAGGACACGTAAACCTGCTGCCAAGCTGACCCTGATGTGTGGTGACCCACCCAAAGTTTTCTAGGCACAAAATAATGAGAAGTAGTTTACAAGTCCCTTCCTCTTGATGATGCTCTGGAACCCTACCAGTGGCCCAAGGCAGTACAGAAAAGTGTTCTGCTTATATACCGCCCCATACTACTACAAGTAGTCTCTGGGTGGTTTACAATTTTAATTACAGAATGCAGGCTACACATTGCCCCCCCCCCAGCAAGCTGGGTACTCATTTTACCGACCTCGGAAGGATGGAAGGCTGAGTGAACCTTGAGCCTGCTACCGGGGATTGAACCCAGGTCGTGAGCACAGTTTTACTTGCAGTACAGGCATTTAACCACTGCGCCACGAGGCATCAGCCCCACAAACTACGTGTGATCTTAGCCGGCCACTCTCACAGAAGTTATACTGGGTGTTTGAACATCTTCCCTGGACAGGTACTACAACTCACTGAGCAATACCTTCTAAGCTATATCTGATTCATTTGAACATAATATCTCTTATCCCCTGGTGCTAAATTTCTGTTCTATTCAGAACCAGATTAATGGAATTGATGCTATCTTCCAGTGAACATGCTACCTTTTATTCCATTCGCTGTACAGGGGCATGTGGGGTTTGAAACTGATATCGGATTGTTAGCACAAACTGCCTGGAAACATCTCCACTGGCAACCAGAGCCAAGGGTACCTTCAAGTATTCACGCTTCCAACATAGTCAACTACTGTCCTGAGCTGTGAGTGAGGATCAGTATTAAAAACCACAACGTTACTAAGGTTAGGCAGAATCAGCCACATAAAACTCTCTTTGAGGCATTGTATCTGGCTCAAGCAGTTGGTTGGATTTTCTTAGAATTAAAACAGTGATCTTTTTCCCTTAGCTTCCAGTAGCAGGCAATGTATAATGAAGAACTGGCACTTTTCAGGGCATATCTGCCAATGTGACATTTTAAAAAAAAATCTTAATTTTTAAATTTAATGTTGGATACTTAGCTAGAGTAAACTAAACAAAATGTGTTCTAAGCCAATTTGCAAAAGCATTAACTAAGAATTGCCTTTCTTTCATAAAATGTAAGTGGATAGTTTTCCGTTGGACAGCTTGTTATTTAATTTTGGATGAGGCTCAGCATCTTAAACTGTTGTTTGTTTATTTTTATAATCTAAGTGTTAAGTATCGACAATGAGCCAAGGCAGAGAAAGCCAATAACACAGCCTTAAATTGTATTATCCCTTGGAGTCCAGATTTATTACAAAACATTTTCTAAATTATTTTTAAGCAAAAACAATAGAAGAAATTGATCTGATCTTACCATTTACATTTCTGAGGAAATTTTGGGGAATATAAATATATCAGAAGAACATTGTGCAAAATTGTTGCCTTTATTTCAGAATGCAAATTGAGATGGGTAGGATATTTGGGAAGGAGGTTGAATTACTTCAGAGAGCTTTCCAGAAACAAAAGGAAATATTGGAAGCTATTAGAAACATGCAGCTATTATGGGAGCATTAAGTTGATGCTCAGAAATTCTGAAATGTGGGAAATTTTGGCAGTAGGTAGGAAGATGTGATAATATCTTAGGCTGAGCCAGATGCTTGGTATATTTGACTTTATACTGTGAAAACCAAGCCCTAGCTAGAGGTCAGTATCCAAGTTCCAAATTCTGTATCCATGTTTTCAAAAGTGGGGGAAATGAAATTGTTATCTTCTCTTTTAATGCCCCCATTTGCCTCCAACAGGGTCATATTCTGAGAGAGATTTAGAACAGGCTGGCTAGCGAGAGAGAGAGAAGGGCAACACATAGAGGTTGGCAATGAGCCAGTGACAATGGATCTGAAACTTAATCCAAGAGGGAAAAATAAGGCAAACACATTTTTCCTTGGCTGATCACATGGCTGATCTCTAGAGATGGGCACGACTTAGCGGTATTCCCGTTTCCGTTTCCGTTACTCGGTTCCGTTACTCTACGGAAACGGTAACGGGAATTACTCCCCCAGACTTCGAGCTCGAACCGACGAACGAACAATTTTGGTCTGATTTGTCGTGCTCGTTCCTTGCATCGCGAGATCGCGCGATGCCACACGCGGCACAGAAAAAAAGTTTTTAAAAGTTAAAAAAACCCGGTTCCCGGCCAAAAAGCAGGCGGGAAAATGCCTGCCGTGCCTCAGGGCACCTACCAGAGGGGTTGTTTCTGGAGGTCCCCGGCCTCCCCCCTCATCCCCCGTCCTCGGCTGCTCTGGTGGGACTCGCCGCAGGCTCGTAGCCAGCAAAAAGCCCAGTCACGCCGCCGGCCGCCAATTAAAGCGCAAGCAAGCGGCACGGACGGCACAGGAAAAAACTTTTAAACTCTCCCCCCACCCATTCCCGGGCCAAAAAAGCAGGCGGAAAAATGCCTGCTTGACTAAGGGCGCAGGGCACCTACCGGAGGGGTGGTTTCTGGAGGGGGGGTCCCGCCTCCCCCCCGTCCTGGGCAGCCGGACTCGCGAGTCGCCATCGCCATGCCATGCGGTGCGGGCGGGGGATCCAAAATGGGGCGGCAAATGCAATATTGTTTTTGAAATCGTGGTCCAAAAACACACAAGCACAACAGAAACACGCGAAAATTTATAAACTGCCAGATTTTTCACAGTAGCAGTGGGTTTTTTCTTGCAACAAAATGTCTCTCCTCTCCTCCTCTGTCCTCCATTGATTTTATTTTATTTTATTTTATTTACACCTGCGCAGTGCGCAATGATGGGCTGGCCAAGTGGCCAGCCATGCGGGAGTGGACAACTATGCAAATTTTTGGAGCCATCCCACCAGTCGCATGGCCACTTGGCCATGGAGACTTCTGGGATGTGCCAAAAAGCCCCCTAAAACCTGCCCTAGCCCTAACCCTAACCCTTGACTCCGTACCCATACGTCACAGACTGTCTTCTTAGTGGGTCAGAGAGGCACCCAGAGGTGCAACCCACTAGCCCACCGTAACCTTACCCGTCACTAGCCTAACCCTAGCTCTTGCACTAAGCCACCTTAAAGCCAGATCTACTTGCTTGCATTGCACTACACGCAGCAAGTACAATTCCCTTCTGTGTGAGACATGGTGGTGCCAGAGCCTTGTGAAGGGCGGGTATGACCCTATCACTCTCACACTGGTCTCACGTCTGCACATTATGTTATGCAATATCCATATGGCTATTGCATAGCATTTTGCAGCAGCAGCAGGTGAGGAAGGGAGACCCCCATGTAGAGGGGTCTCTCTTGGAGCCTGCTTCCCCTTCCTAGTGGCAGGAGGCACCCACGGGTGCCTCCAGGAGCCCACTTTCCCTTTATAGCGGGCCAGAGGAGGCACCCACCCCACAGAGGTGCCTCCAGGAGCCCGCTCCCCCCCCCAAAAAAAACCAGTACTAACGACAACGAAAAAACGACGAAAAAACGAACCGACTAATTTTTGCGAATTTTCGCGAAAACCGGAAACGACCCGAAATGGGACTGGCCCGACTAACGACAACTCGAAAATTTTTTTTTTCAAGTCGTGCCCATCTCTACTGATCTCATTTGAAATGTTTGGTTGTTCCTATTTGGACTTGAAAGACATCATACTAAATCTCTCTCTCTCTCTCTCTCTCTCTCTCTCTCTCTCTCTCTCTCTCTCTCTCACACACACACACACACACACACACACACACACACACAGAGAGAGAGAGAGAGAGAGAGAGAGAGAGAGAGAGAGAGAGAGAGAGAGAGAGAGAGAGAGGGTGGAAACCTATGCCATATTTCAGCCAGAGGCCTAGTTTTCACAGTGGTATGGTGGCTATTTCCTGATATAGAGAGCTAACAGAAACAGTCAGCTGCACAAGGGTTAGAAATGTCTTACTCCTCCATGCAATTTGCGTCTTTTACTTGAGACATTCCCTTCCTCTCTTTGCATGTCACTCTGCCCTCGTCCTACTCTTCCTTTCCCTTTCCCAGGAATGTTTCTTTCTGTCCATGATGTTGTTTCTTCAGTTTTTTTCTCTGTACACTTCCCTGTTTCCTACCTTTTTTCCAGGCCAGGTGGGCAGTAGGAGCAACATGTAAATCCATGGGATTCAAGTGAAAATCAGGTTTCTAGGAAAGGCCACTCCAATAATACGGATGAACACAAGTGCAAGGTGGAAGCCAAAAGAGTCATTCCAGACAGGAAACAAGGGTAATTCAAAAACAGGGTGAAATGTTCTTCGAGGTTCAAGGAGCAAGCTCCCATGAGAAAGAAAGCAAGGGCAACCCCAAGGCAGGATCAACTACGGTCCAAGTTCAGGTAAAAATGGGGTCTCTCTGAAGAAAATTCCAAGATTGACAAAGGTGACAACAGATAAAGAACTGTGGTTCCAACATCCCTCTTGCTTACCAGAGGGGCTTATCAAGCTGAGCTCACAAAGCCTCACTTTGACCTTAGCTAGGTAGGCATCTAGCTCAGAATGGCCTTGATTTTCCTCAAATTCATACCACTTCTGGCTACAGAGAGCTTGCAACGTGATCCTTTAAAATGGGTATTCTCAACCCCTGGTACATGGACTGGTCCCAGTTTGCGGTCTGTTAGGCCAGGGCCTCAGTGGCCAGCAGGGAGTAAGCATGCACAATCCTACACACACACACACACACACACACACACACACACACACACACACACACACACACACACACACACACACACACACACACACACACACACACACACACACACACACACACACAATACCTGTCCGTGGCCCCCCCCCCCAAAAAAAACCACTTGGGGACCACTGCTCTAAGAAGCTAGGGGGAAAGTTCAATGCCAATCCAGTCAGTCTTCTTGTTATTTAGTCTTTAGTCCATCTCATTTGTTTACCTCAGACTCTTAAGGTTGTATACTGAAGTGAGCAATATGTGGCCTGCAAGCATCTATGCTCCCTGGCATACAACACCAAAAGAAATGAAGGAAAGAACGAAGGAAGGAAATACAAGAATCTCATTTATGTTTATTTCTCTAATAATTCAAAAATTTCCTTTTGCTCTTCAGGGGTCATGGAAGCAAATAGTTGGAACCATCCCCAGCACCCTTGTCCCCCATACACCCAAACTTCTTTTATAAAACCAAGATTGAACACTGGAGAGCGACATGGAGATTTTCACTAAAAAACATGGAGGTGGAGGACTAAAGTTTCAAACAAAACATTAGAGGTGCAAAGGGGAGTGATGTATATGCTTTCCCCCAGCTCTCTTATAATTGCCAACTTCATGATACTGTATACAGTATTATTCTTGGCAGTGGGATAAGTTCCAGAATATTCAATTATAATTAAAATATTATGGCGTTACCTGAATTGGGATTTTCACCCTGGACCACCATCAATGTGTTTGTCTCTAATTTTCAGTATCACATGGATTGTTCTGCATTTGTGGAGATCATCTTTCATTATTAACATATTGTTCCTAGTGCAATCTTATTGAAAACATTGGCTCAGTTAAGCCACGGAGCACATCCTTACCTAACAGCACTGCTCCCAATGTCCAAGTCCTGGGCTGTCACAGCTCCTATTATAGTCCCAATGGGTGTGTCCTCATAAACCTCCATAGTGTAAAAAGGTTTGCTGAAAACTGGAGGTTCGTCCACATCCAACACATTGATTTTCACTGTTGCAGTGTCCTTGAACGGGCCCACAGAGTGGAAGCGATGATCCAGATGGACGTTTGAGGCCTCTACTTTAAAGGTATAGGCCTTTTTCGATTCAAAGTCCAGTGGCTGCAACAAAGACAGGCAAGTACAAAATGCAACATTAGATTAGATGGTGAAGACATTCCTTATCCTTAGGCAAGGTCTAAAGGAGTTTTCTGTTCCCCAGACTGATGGCAAAAAGGAATGAGTGCATTTCAATGAGGAGGGGACATTTTCCTCACATAATTCCTAACCCTTGCAGTTGTGAGCTAAAACATTGCAGCAAAAAGAGTGAGGGTGAGACATTTGTTATTATTTGAGTACTATTGAGTACTTGGCTGTTGCTTGGCTACTTACCAATATACCTATTTAATAGATCAAATCAGAGACATATTTTGGGAGTTTCCTAGCAAAATCATAAAAATCTTATATGCCCTTGTTGGTTCTCCTAGACCAGTGGTTTCCAACCTTGGGTAACCAGGTGTTCTTGGAGCTCCCATAATCCCCAGCCGGCACAACTTGTGGTGAAGGCTTTTGGGAATGGGAACCCAAGCTTGGAAATGCCCTAGATCAGGCATGTCCAAACTTCAGCCCTCCAGATGTTTTGGACAGCAACTCCCACAGTCCTTTGCCATTGGCAATCTAAGCTTAGAATTCTGGGAGTTGTGGTCCAAAACATCAGGAGGGCCAAAGTTTGGACATGCCTGCCCTAGATCTTTGGCACTAGGTGTCTACTCACCAGGCGTTTATCATACATTCATACTGTCATGTCTACTCTTTATTGGCGTTTAGCTAATGCCACTAGCTTAAAGCCAACTTATCTTCTGCCACTTCTTCCATCTTTTGAAAATGTTTATCAGAAAAAAATCACCAAGATTTCTGAATTAAAGGTACAATTGAATATAGTTTTACCGGGGTGGGGGTGGGGGTGTTCAGACACATGAAAGAACAGGATCAAGAGTGGGTAAGCAAGGGGAGAGAGAGAGAGAGAGAGAGAGAGAGAGAGAGAGAGAGAGAGAGAGAGAGAGAGAGAGAGAGAGAGAGAGAGAGAGAGAGAGAGAGAGAGAGACCAAGGAAGAATTGGACATAGTAACACTGTACATTTTCTCCGTCTCTTGTTGCTACTGCAGTGGTTGCTGTTTAAACAAATAGGAAAAACAATATAAGAATTCAAACCCAAAAATAGTACAAATTAACATTGAGCAGTATTATTAGGCTTTGAGTAAGATCCACCCAACAAGAGAACCTATTAACTCCTTCATCTATGGTTTATTTATTTATTTATTATTAAATTTATACCCCGCCCATCTTCCCTAAGGGAACTTTGGGCGGCTTACAAAGCTGATTAATCATACAATCACAATACTTAAAAAAAGAAAACTAGACAGCAACAATTAAAAGCAATAAAATACAAGCATTATGTCAAATACCCATACATTTTAGAGCTGAACAGGTTGTCTGATGATGATGATGATGATGATGATGATGATGATGCTATTTGTTTCCCACAGTCTTGCTCTCATTTACTTGTTTCTAGTCGACCTAGGAGCAGACTATCCTGCCTGTGTTAGGGGCTGTACTGGCCCCTGAAGTTGTCTGGGACCAAACAAGGGACCATAGACTGATGCCTGATCCACTCTATGTTCTTTGGGAGACATTCCAGCCCATTCCTTATCTGGATCTGGATCTGGATCTGTGTGCTTCTCAATCTCCAGAAAAACAACCCTTACGTCCACTAATAGTGAAACACAAATGGCTACGACTTGGGTGCAGGAGTGGGGGATACACAGTGGCTGAAATCCTGTTCCCCCCACATTTACACCACATAAGGCAGATGATGGCTTCGGCCACAGTGATTATTCAGAAATAAAATGTTTCAGTGTCATTTTCCCACCCCCACCCAAATGTCCAAGGCTTCCATGGAATCACTTTTATCCTGGGCAACTGAGGCAAGTCTTTTGTTTCTGAAAATTGCTGTGGCTAGGTTGACTTTACCAGTGATATAATTAAGAAGAGAAACTGCTCTGAGTAGTGTTGTCTAGAAGCTCAGACAGACAGACAGACAGACAGACAGACAGACAGACAGATAGATAGTCTCCATCTCAAAGCAAGAGATTCCTTGGGAACCACAGGGCCTCTGCCTCTGTGTGTGTGTGTGTGTGTGTGTGTGTGTGTGTGTGTGTGTGTGTGTGTGTGTGTGTGTGTGTGTGTGTGTGTGTGTGTGTGTTGAGGATCAGAAATGCTTCATTTCCGAAATAAACAGAACTAATGACATCATAATCGTTACACTATACTCCCACTGTACTCCCAGGGAGCCAGCTGTTATGAACATTGCCAGTGTTGCCACCATGCCAACTGACTCTGCAAAAGAGAAGTCAAAGAATAGTGGGTAGGTGGGAAAAATTCAGAAACTGTCATCCTAAAGTGCAACACTCAAAATCTGTGTAGGCGTTCATAAGCAAAAACACAGTCCTAGAAATATAACTGTTTTTTTTTAATGCCAGGGAGGAAAAAGTTGAGCATGCAAAGCTGAGGCAATATGTTACATCAGTGGAGGCACTGATAAAAAAACAAAACAAACAAATAGGAGCTACCACTGGGCAATGTCCTCAGAGACCCTCAGTGACTGCTATGTACAGAAGAGATAGTAGGCTTTATGGAGGGAATGAAGCTGTCATTCTCCTTCTTGAGCACTGGCTCTTTTTAAGGTACCTATAACTTGTGATTCCCTTTTAATCACATTGATTTTGTCTGGTGGTTACCTTGAAAACACAAACATTCCTTCAGTTCCATTTGTATTTGCACATTTGTCATAAGACAGTTGACATCCCTCCTCTCTATCTGTCCCATGATATGTCAACTGAGATTATTAGGTGGTTGTTTACCTCTCTCTCTCTCTCTCTCTTCCTTGGTCTCCCTCAATCACTCACAATCTTCATCTTTCCTTCCCTCACTCAGTCCCTCACTCTTTCTCTCTCACACACTATAACTGCTTTCTCTGTATCTGGTGAGAAAGTTGCAGAGGCTCTGTAGTCTGAGATGTGATTTTTAACAGGATTACTGCACTGAGCTAAGACTGACATCAAGTGGTGAGCTTTAGTAACAGCACACAGCTTTTTATTTTGTGCTAAAATACATGGAACACGGTATCAGGAAGGAGACGACTCGAATTGTAGAGAGATGAATGAGTCTTCTTTTAATTTCTATTACAGTTCATTATTATTTGCCTCATCACACTGAACATAGATGCAATCTATGCTTTGGGAGGGGGCATATATATTTACAAGTAACAATAAAATGTTTATTATAGTTATGCAGGATATTAATATTTGCTCTAAGGAAACAAGAAATCAAGTTTTAACTGAAATATTCTTAAACAGTATGGCTTTTTCTTAAAAAAATAATGATTCTTAGTAGGAATCTATGAAAGTACTTTGACAGTCATCAAAAGAGATATATTTGCAAGAGGAACATCCAAATTTGCCTCAGATTTTACTTCAAATCTGAGCATTTCAGCAACCCCCTTTTTAGACTATCAGAGCCTTCTTGATTTTATGTAAATACTGTGGTAGGGTGAACAAGATAGGGTTTCTGCACTCTGAATTTTGATGACCAGACCTCATGAAGACCACTTTTTTTTTAAACACGTGGTGTAGGAGTTCTCCAGAAACAGAAGTTTCTATAGGCATTGCATTCAGGCATTGGACCCTGAAGTTTTGTAGGGCTTGAAGCATGGTGGTGCTAGGGATGCACAAGTAATACTGGCTCCTGCATCCTCACTGAGACACCATGCACACATTCATATGTTCTGAGGAGAGGTCTGTAGGAGAGGTGGTAAGGAGATGTGGTAACTGGGCTCCTTGACTTATCCGAGTTCCTTATCAAGAAAACACTCCAGGTACATCCAGTAGAACATGGGTGCTCAACCCCTGGGCCACACAGCCTATTAGTAACCACTAGTGCCTCAGAAGCCACCAGAGCCATGAAACACGATGGTGAATGACTTAAAACTGCAAATTTGTCTTTCTTGCTCCCAAAGCCTGCCCAGAACTAAGGGAGTCAAGCAGGATCTGGAAGTGAACTAATGGATTATTTTTCATGGAAATGCATGAAATATTTTGAAAGAAGGCAAAAGAATTGTGATGAGGCTGCCTTCGGTTCTCAGGAATTCTCTACTTAACCTTCATCTTCATTTATGCTCTTCATTAAACTTATAATGCATATAGACACACACAAATCCAGACTAATCCACATTATTCAGAACATTGCACTACTTGTACTCAATAATGAAAATGAAAACCGCCCAGATCAGCTTGATTTATTGGTCTAGTATTTCAGACAGCGTTCAATTATTTATCAGAGTAAGTGTTCCCCTTGACCAGTATATCTTGATTCTGAACTGATGTAGACCCCATGAACAATTTCAGGTAGTGTGTGCCAATGCTAGCAGAACACTGGATATCAGCATCCCTCCACCCCAGTTTTGTGGCTTTGTACCTTACCAAGTTAAATGAAGCTGTGGGCATAAGTATCTCTCAGCACTACCCACCTGGGTTCTCTGGCCAACAGCAAGCTAGACCTGCGAGTGGGAAGGTGGAGGTGCAATAATGTATTGACAATATAATGTAACCTTTTACCAGACATTTTGCCCTACAGTTTGCTGGTTTAGGGTGTCTATAAATAAAGTAGATTCCTGGGACAGAATAGGGAGCCCGTTAGTGTACTGCCCACCTGCTGTTCCACAGTCTCCATTCTTGAGCTGGCTATGGTTGTCTCATAGGCGATTCTCCTCAGCTTGTGAGGAAGTGGATTTTTAACATCATTGCTGAGGCTTTTTCATTAGGAGCAGTTCGGAACTTCAGGTAGTCCTGGCTAAGATGAGGAATTAGGACATTGCCAGGGCCATGGATACAATCACTCCCAATGTGTCTCCTCCAACAAAGTGGAGTCAAACAGGGCCCCCGATTTACCAGGGCACTGGTGATACTGAAGCAACTGTGAGGAAGACTAGAGTGATTGAGGATGGCAGAAAACTCAGAAAGAATCAGATTGAGCATGGACTAGGGATCATAGGAAGGAGTATTCTGTGGCACTGGCTACAGCAGAGAAAGCATTCTACACTCAAATGTCACTGACTCAGCACAGTTGTCCAATGGAGTTGTTTTGAGTCTACAGGAGCCTATTACGTTTCACTCTATAAGAACAAGATGCTGACCACTCAATGAGTAGCTGTGAGGAATGCATGTGACACTTTGCAGACAAAGTCACTTGGAGTCACTCTGACTCCGATGCAGGAGTCAAGGCAATTCCAGTGGATGTAACTTTGGCCCCTTCTTGCCCAGTGTTAGAGGTTTTCTTGGTCACTCCAAAGGCTAATGAGGAAATAAGAAGTTAGCTTCTGCTGGAGGGTGTTGTAATTGCCCTGCAAGCTCATAACTTGAATATATTCCTAGAATAACTCCTGAACCTGGATGCCCAGGTTTTGGCTGTGGATAGCAGTCTTTTCCATGGTTAAAGCTAGTGAGCAAGCTGAGCCCATTCTTTGAGATATTTGATTTAATGTGCTGTACTTGGGGACTGACTTTGATGATGGTTTGGAAACTTTTGCAGCAATCGGACTGACGAGTACAGCATTACAGGGATCGTATAACACCCCCCCATTACAATAACTTCACTGCCACCCTGCCTGTTCCCAATTCAAAGTGCTGGTTATGGCCTATAAAGCCATATACAGCTTGGGGTCAGCCTATCTGAAAGACTGTTATTTCCCTTTATGAGCCTTCTTGGTTCCTAGATTCTTCACAGGAGGCCCTTTTCTTGGTTCTACTATGATCACAGGTTTGTCTGACAGGAATGTGAAAAAGTACTTTTTCTGTGCCTGCTCCCAAGTTCTTCCTTGGAATGACAATAAAAGACCAGCCTGTTTCGGGCAAGTTTTCAACAAATGAATTGAACAGGACTGAGTATTTTCTAAGTGTGTTTAGAAAACTTTGAAAATGTTAGATGATGGATTTTAAAACAAATTAATTTTACAAATTAAGTTTATTGCAGTCATATTACCCATATATACAAATGTACTGTAAAAGCAGGGAGAGAGAACAATGAAGACTACTAATAAATAGGAGTGTCAGGGAGTGGATGATCAAAATGATCTCTGCCCTCTTGCAAATAACAGCTAGAAAAAACTTTGCTGCTACCTGTGCTGTGACATACGAGTTCTGTGACATACGAGACAGTATTGTACTAACCATCTGGAAGGGTGGCCTTGGAGCTTATTCAGCAATGGACAAAATAGATTATTCCTAATTTGTTCATAAAATGGACAAAATAGAAGCATGTGCTGAAGAAAGTCAGGGGACTCATTTCCACACGGACAAAGTCTCTCTTGGCATGGAATTCCCTTGAGCCTACCCTCAAGGAAGGGTAGGCTCAAGGGATGAATGTGCTGCCTTCAGCACATCCTGGCCAGCACATCCATCCTCAAGGACTGACGACCCTCAAGTCGTCAGTCCTTGAGCAATCGGACTGACGACTACAGCATTACAGGGATCGTATCACACACACACACACACACACACACACACACACACACACACACACACACACACACACACACACACACACACACACACACACACACACACACACACACACACACACACGGTTACAATAACTCAAGGGAAGGGTAGTCTCAAGGGAAGGCAGCACATTCATCCTGGCCAGCATAAAGGCTCTGCAGGCCTGTGGTGAGCAAAGTGAGGTTAGGTATCCTGCAGGGGTCCTGTATGATGGGAGAGCACCTTGTGGGTCTTCAAGAAAACAGTGTGCTGTGCCAACCCAGAAGAACAATGGATCAGCCTGAGACCCGGACTCAATGGAAGAATCTGGTCATTCCCTACATGCCCGGAATGTCTCAGAACCTTAAAATGATTTTTGGCAAACACCACATCCCTGTTTATTTCAAAGATACAAACACACAAAGGCAGAAACTCGTCCACCCAAAGGACCTGACACCAAAACACAAAAGGAGCAATACAGTATATGTGGTCCAATGCAGTGAGGAGTGTGCAGACCTCTACATTGGAGAAACTAAACAACCATTAAGCAGAAGGATGGCCCAATATAGGAGGGGTAACAGCTCAGGACCAGCATCAGCAGTACACCTCCACTCGAAGGACAAAGGGCATTCATTCAAAGATGAGGATGTGCACATATTAGACAGAGAAGATAGCTGGTTTGAGAGAGGGGTCAGGGAAGCCATTCATGTGAGCACTGAAAACCCCTCTCTCAACAGAGGTGGGGGCTCAGGCACAATCTGCCACTTAGACTGTGATCTCAACAATACCTAGACAAATCAAGGCCATAGCTAATGACCCATACTTTATGGGTTTCAGCACTTTAAGCCATTAAGGCTATTGAGACTGTTGTTTACCTGGATGTCACCTGGATGATTGAGAATCTTCACATGTATGCTTGGTTGTTCAAATATATATCTTTCTTCCCATTTAAATGTGCATTGATGCAAGCAGGGAAGTGGGCTCTCTTTCACAATTCCTTTGTTTCTACTGAATCCTAAAATGGAATGCCTGGTTTTTAATGATTTTTGTTTTTTTAAATCCAATTTGAATTAAAAGGCTTACTTTAAATATACATAAATAGAATACAACAAAGGTTTAAAATGACTGAATAAACTGTTGTCATACACACAACACTAATACTGAAAAGGAGGTGTTTCTGCTCATTCACAGTCCTCACGTAGTGATTAGAAGCATACAGTGCTGGCGGCTTTCTGCGAAGACTTGCACCGCTAAACAGTTTCTATATTTATCTGCAGAACAGGCAGTGCATGAAAAGAAATAGTGAAGCATGTCTTGACACTGTATTATCAGCATTTCTCAGGCTTGGTAACAAGAAACATGTTTCTATCTACTTTCTATGGTTCAGGTCTGCACAATTTGTGTCCAGTGAAGCCAGCAGCAACCCATCAGACATCTACTATTGTCTGCTTGTCTGTCCCATTGTTTTTTGCATTCTCACGAAGAGAGGCTATTTCATTTCTTCTCCTGCCCCACTCCTTGGATTTCAGGTGGGAAATTGCCAGCCCAAACCAGGAGGTCATCCTCAAACATTCAGACTCAAAACGTGTATAGCACTTTAGCATTACCTAGCTCTGGGACAATGAAATTACCATATTTTGTTCTATGCACATAAATTCTTATAATCTTGACTAGAGATGGGCACGATTTAGCGGAATTCCCGTTTCCGTTTCCGTTACTCGTTTCCGTTACGCAACGGAAACGGTAACGGTAATTACTCCGCCAGAACTCGAACTCGAACCGACTAAAGAATAATTGGGTCTGATTTGCCGTGCTCATTCCTGGCATCGCGGCGATCCCGCGATGCCAAGCGGCACAGAAAAAAAGTTTTTAAGTTTAAAAAAAACCCGATTCCCGGCCCTAAAAGCAGGCGAAAACTGTCTGAGGGCACCTACCAGGCCAGAAGGGTGTTTTATTTGGGGGGGTTTCCCCGCCCACTCTCCTTGGCTAGTGCTACTGCTGCGCTGCTGGTACCAGGCGGGGGGGCATCGTCTCGTCTGCCTTTGCCATGCGGTGTGCGGGCGGGGGGATCCAAAATGGCGACCGCAATTTTTTTTTGAAATTGTGGTCCAAAAACCCACCAAAGCACCACAGAAACATGCGAAAATTAGCTATTTTAAATGCTTGAATTTTTACAGTAGCAGCAGTGGGTTTGTTCTGCAAAATACGTCTCCGTTGATTTTATTTTATTTTATTTTATTTTTTTACACCTGCGCATATGCAATGATGGGCTCGCCCATGGGAGTGGACCATGCAAATTTTTGGAGCCATTCCACCAATCGCATGGCCAGGTTTTGGAGACTGTACCAGGCTGGGAGAGCGCTTCCATTTGCCATGAAGTGCGGGGGGGATCTAAAATGGTGACCGCAATATTTTTTTTAAATCGTGGTCCAAAACCCCACCAAAGCACCACAGAAACATGCGAAAATTAGCTATTTTAAATGCTTGAATTTTTACAGTAGCAGCAGTGGGTTTTTCTTGCAAAAAAAGTCTCCGTTGATTTTATTTTATTTTATTTTATTTTATTTTATTTTATTTTATTTTATTACAACTGCACATTTGCAATGATGGGCTCGCCCATGGGAGTGGACCATGCAAATTTTCCACCAATCACATGGCCACTTGGCCAGGTTGACCACAGAGACTTCTGGGATGTGCCAATCAGGCATAAACAGCCCACTAACCGTAGCCCGAACCCGAACCCTAACCCTAAGCCTAACCCATACGCCAGTACACTGTCCTTCTAAGTGGGTCAGAGAGGCACCCAGAGGTGCACCCCAATACTCACCCTAACCTCACCCGTAACTAGCCTAACCCTAGCCCTTGCGCTAACCCGTCTTAACCCTAAGCCAGATCTACTTCCATTGCACTACACGCAAGTACATTTCCCTTGGAGCGGGTGCAAAGAGTCTGCCAGTCCGTCACTTGTGGCTCTGGCTGACTCCTGCAGCAGCATTTGTGTGCCATGCAAACCATGCCTGCAAGTGCTGCCTGACTGTGTCTCACCGACTGTTGCAGGGAAGGCACCCCAAAAAGAGGGGTGCCTCTGCCAGTCTGCTGCATCTGCAATATGCATATCCATAGCATATGGCTATGCATGCCCTTTTGTAGCAGCGCTGGCGGGTGAGGATAGGAGGCACCCACCACAGAGAGATGCCTCCAGGAGCCCGCTACCCCCCAAAACCAGTACTAATGACAAACGAAAAAACGAAAAATGAAACGACAGATTTTTGCAAAATTTCGCGAAAAACGGAAACAAGCCGAAACGAGCTGCCTCCGACACACGACAACTCGAAAACGTCATTTTCCCTAGTCGTGCCCATCTCTAATCTTGACCAGTGTGGAGAATGAAACAAGCAAATAAGCAAATGCTTAATAAGTCATGCTGTGGCCCATCCCACTTCTTATCTTTGGGTGAAGACTCGGAAATGAATATGAAATCATGTCACGGGAAACTGAGACTCAATGATACAGTGTGAGGGGTCAAAATATGTCATGAAGAGGCACATATCTATATCTATCTATCTATCTATCTATCTATCTATCTATCTATCTATCTATCTATCTATCTATCTATCTATCATCTAGGCAGATGGGACTTATGCAAAATGTTGCCTTTTCATCCTATATATCATAAATAAATATGACATTGGAATTGATTACCTCAAAGTTATCTCAGAAGCCTTGCAAAGTGACTTCACTGAGGATAGTGTCTACTTCACCCATATGTGATGGTATACAAAGATAAGATAAACTTAATTGTCATTGTACTTTTGTACAATGAAATTAAATGCCATCTCCAGTGTACATCATAAAGCACATCCTTCACATTCACATTCTTCACATTCGATTCACCATTGCACAAATCCCTATTGTCACATTTATAATGTACTATACAAAAGAATTCAAAATGGTTTATTTACTTACTTACTTACTTACTTACTTACTTACTTACTTACTTACTTACTTACTTACTTACTTACTTACTTACTTATTTGACTTGTATACTGCACCATCTGGCAACAAACGCCACTTTGGTTGCAGCTCTGGGATAATTTTTTTTCCATGTTTAACGTACAAGTAGACACAAGCAAAAGCAAATGAATCTTTCATTTGTTCAGTAGGTTACAGTACTTGTGTTTGGAACCACAGATGCACCTTCCTAAAAGTATGGGATAAGTTATTTCCCTGCTCTGTCCATGAACTTCCCATGGCTGGTTTCAAAGAAAGAGATTTGAAGAATACTCATTAAATTCCTGATTCTCATGGATCAGGTTATGTTGACAGAGCAAGAGACTCCAACAAGATATTTCAAAGCCTTCCAGTATTCCTCAGTATCCCTGATAGCAATACAAGATGCTCTTTTCCCCCATCAAAGTCTCTGCAGTTTGTGCACTATGTCTCTGAGCAAAATTAATAATTTCTTGGAAAACCAATTCAAACACAAACAGCTTCATGATTGTTCACAAACACAAACAATCCAGTGCTCCTTACCCTAAAAACTACATGAAATAAAGTAGGAGGTTCAAGTATTTTTGCACATTGGGTCAAATCTGCATTATTTCCTCAGAAACTGACCTCACAATGTAATACATTGTCCTCTCATAGATGAGAGCAATGTTGTACTAATTCTTGTACATGAATTAGACAAGTGGGTATTTATGCCCCTAGTTTCCACACAAAGAAGAACCCTGGGAGATCAAGGGTTTTGCTTTTGTGTGGAGATAATCCACCTCCACAATAATCTCTCTTCTTCATCATTGTCATTTTCCATATGATGAAAGTAGGTGCTGGGTCTAGTATTCTCTCCCCATCATATGTTGGCTAAATAGACCTATTATTCAAAATGGATCCCTTATATTCCAGGACATACAAAGGGCCACATGACCAGAGGCAGAATGAATATTCCATCATACATATATTCTCACACATGGAAGTGAGCTTTGAAACAGTGGAGCTTTGAGCTATAATACAAGATCTCGGGATGCAAATCTCACAATCTCAAGAGGACTCAGGTTACAATATTAAAGACAAACACAAACATCAGAAGGGGAGAGGGGAAAAAATATCCAGCAGCCAAACCTTTAGGCACCTTGTCACTGATTAAGTACAGTGGTACCTTGTATAAAGGAATTAATTCGTTCCAAATGAAATTATGTTAAGCAAATTTTCCTTTATACAAATTCCCATAGGAATGCATTGAAAACCGAGTGATCCCATTTTTATGTTGTACGGATTCTCCCCATAGGCGATTATGTTAAGCAAATTTCTCCTATCTCTGGATTTTTTTATGTTGTACAAATTTTATGTTATACAAGCTGTTTGTTATACAAGGGTCCACTGTATTACAATTCGTGCACAAAAGGGCATCTTTCTTGTCAAAAAAGGGGGACCTGGTGGCACATAATGTGACTGTTTCTTCTGCAACATGGCAGGGGAATAAACCATGGAACAAATAAAGAAACAGGAAAAACACAGCTCGGGCCTAATTTTTTCCTTGGGAAGTCAAGACATTTTCCTGGTACAGGGCTATGTCTCATTGTGAAGTCTCCATGGGGAAACTTGGAAAAGCATCAAGAGTGAGCATGTTTTTCAAATATGTGCCACCTCCTTGGGACTGTGCATGCCCAGCCTCTGTCCTGCTACATTCCATGCAGCAGGGCAGCAAAGTCTCCTGGCGTTTCAGGTCTGCAATATGCCACTCAATTGGCTATTTCAGGCAACAGGAATACACACGTAGCGTGAATGGCCTTCCCTGATCATTCTGTTTCAACCACCTTATATAAATAGGAAGCTATTATTTCTCCTTATGATAATTTTCTATCAGTTCTTTATTTTTTCCATCCGTTCTTATTTTGAATTGTTAAATGGTTTTGATTTATTGTATTTGTGCTTGTTTGCTCTTTTTATTATTATGATTTGATTATTTGATCTGATTGATTAGTTTTTAATTACTATTTTTAGTTGTTTATTCTGTTTTTGTATTTTGTATATGTATGTAAACCGCCCAGAGTAGCTAGAGGTGCTTTCAGCATGAATAGCAGCTTATTGACATGATGTTAATAAAGCAGCAAAACTTGCTCCTTGCAATTCCATCTGGCTGCTATTATATTTCCTACCACTATGGGGCAGTAGGACACACAAAATCGATGTTTGTTCCTAACGCACCAAGAGAGGTTATCTTCTGATTCCAAGCTCAAAGTCAAATACCCAGCAATCCCATTATGCGATTTGAGATGCACTACACATATACTTCCCTGCAGGCAGGATTGGATTACAACAGCTTTTGAAAATAATGAAGGGAAGAGTCCGGCATGGAATTCCTGCCCCCACTTCTTTTGAAGAACTGTTCCTATTGTTATTATTTTTCATATTTTCTTTTTTTTAAAAAAAAAACTGACAATCAATGCACCAATTTAATACCAATTCCCATTATTTTATTTTGTTTTATTTTTATTTTTATTGGTATGATGTTGGTTACTTCGAGTAAGAAAAGTAACAACATTAAAAAATCATTTTAATTGTTTCACTTTGAAGGCAGGAAATGTTGAGTTCTCTGAATTCTTTTAAAAGAATTACTTGAATTATGATTTACAAAGTACTAATTCAATAAATGTGATGGCCACTGTAGCCATCAGAGAAAATGTCTCTTTTTGAGTTTTCAATACTACCTTTGCTTCTAATAGTTCTGCTCTTGAGAGCAAAATAAATGTGAAGGCTCAGGCAATGACAACAAACAGGTATGAAATAAAAAAAAAGTTAAGTACCGAGGCACTGCTAAAAATGGGTTACTTTGCAACTAAGTAGTCACAAATGATATGGTGTTTCTGTTGTTGCTTTGCTGTGTCAGCAAATTATCATTGACTTGTGGTATGAATGAGCAACCTTCAAAATGTCATATCACTAGCCCTGCTCAGCTCTTTGAGTCTCAGGACTGTGTCCTCATGAGAACATAAGAAGAGCCATGCTGGATCAGGCCAAAGGCCCATCTATACAGCTTCCTGTATCTCACAGTGGCCCCACCAAATGCCTCTGGGAGCAGACGAGACTAGATATCTCTCTCCTGATACCACTCCCCTGCATCTGGACCTTGAAGTACCCCGGTTTTAAGCCTGGTGATAACACATCTCCATCATGGTTTGTAACCTGTGATGGACTTTTCCTCCAGGAATCTGTCCAATCCCCTTTTGAAGGCATCCAGGCCAGATGCCATCATCACATCCTCTGGCAGGGAGTTCCAGTGTTGTTGTCCCGTCCCCCCAGTCATATCTTCTGGCTGTCAGCCTGTCCCTCACACTGATGACAGGGTGATTCCGGCACCCACACTGCTCCGCCACCCAATCTGTCTTGTCGATGACTCCCTCCAACCGAAAAACCAGCAAGCCAGCAAGCATGAAGCCACCAAGCAAGCGGAGGAAAGCACCAAACCTCATTTAAAGAGAGAAGGGCATACCCCTTCTGCTCTGGCTTCTGTCCAGTAAAATCAAAAGGATCCCAGACAAAGACGACCCTCTCTCCAGACAATGAAGGTGATTTTCCTTAGCCCACTGCCTTCCCAGTCTGCAGATGCAGCCTGCCAGTTGAATCTTTGCCCCTCCTTGCACACACACCCGTTCAGATACCAATCACTGAGGAAAGTGGTTTAAAACAATTTCAATGCAAAGGGGGAATTTGTGGAGAATGCTTGGTTTTGCAGATTGGAAGGAAGGTGTCCCTGCAGGTAGTTTTGGGGGTGGTGAGCCGCAGAGGAGGCTCAATTACCCAACTTTGGTGGATGGGGTGGGGAGGAAGGAAGGAAGGAAGGAAAGAAGGGCCAAATGGCTCTTCCAGGAATGTCCAACATGTTAGAGCTCACCTGCAAGCCAAACAAACTCTGCTCTGCCTTCCAGCCAGAACTCCTTAAGCTTGGCAAGGGGGAGGACTTTAAAAGTGGCACCTTGCAAGCACCCTGACTTGGGCTTTCAAAGCCCTCCCCCTTGCCAAACTGAACTCATGGGGGAGGGGGCTCCTTCAGCTTGGTGAGGTGAAGAAAAGTAAAAGTAAACCATTGCAAGTTCCCCGTCTTTGGCGCAAGTGGGTAGGAGCCCTGCCGGTGAGTTCAGCTTGGTGAGGTGGGGGAGGGGCATGTCAAAAATCTGTGATATACTGGGACTGTGGTACATGAACCGCGATGTGGCGAGGGATTACTGTACATACATTTTAATTTACCAAATTCCCATGGAATCATTGGTCCTACTCTAGTTCTTCAGAAGCCTCAGTTGCCTGTGCCCTCCCATTTCATCCATTTGGTCAAAGTAGAAAGCATCTTATATCCGGTCTTGTTCAGAAACATGCATGTATAATTTTCTTGTTGGAGTGAAATGAGGAATTATAGTTAATCAGACACTTCTTTGTTTGATGAGTCATGCCACAAATTTCAAAGGTTGTGCACGTGCAGGCAATAGAGTGGTTTATATCTTGCAACTAGGAACTGTTTCTGATCTATGGAGGTTTGGTTGAACCATGTAGTTGAACCAAGTATATTAACGTTGAGATGGACAATTATATCATTTGTATCTCTGCTAAGTACCTTTTTTAACTTGATGATCCCTTCTTGCGTGTTCTCATCTGTGCTGATGTCAAACAAATTTCCTCCATCTCCTGGAACAATCATATATTCAATTTCTGCATTTTTCCCAGAGTCTGGGTCCACTGCTCTGATCCTTCCAATGGCTGAACCAACAAGAGAAGACTCGGGCACTTTTATGTGGAAGATACCTGTGATAAATCGATGATCAATTATTCAGATTTTTTGAAAAAAGAAAATTTCACATGATTTGATTATCATTAATATAGCACATTAAGGCACTAGGTAATCTATATGTTAATATTATTTTATACTATTAAAGTGGACACTTTGAAATACTCAAAATTAACCAGTACAGTAGGACCCCAGTATCTGCTGGGGATTGGTTCCAAGCCTTCCTGTGGATAATGAAAACTGTGGATAAGAGAGAACACAAAAATATCCCCAAAACTGTTTTGTGATAGTAACTTGCTTTACAGCTGCTGTTTTGCAACAGTAGCTTGCTTTACAGCTGCTGTTTGTGGTGGAAGCTTGCTTTACGGCTGCTGTTTTATGACAGTAGCTTGCTTTGTGGCTGCTGAATTATTTATTTATTGTTTCCTCTGCTAACCGTGGATAATTGAATCAGTGGATAATGAATCGGTGGATATGGGTGTCCTACTGTATTTCCAAATTTAGTGTCCAAATCTTCAAACTAAGAGTTCAAGTTCAATTTTTAAAGCAAAATATAAATTGACAGGTTTACATTGAAGCATTTTAGATATGTAGGTCTCCCTTGGTTGTTTTGTGTTAAAGAGGTGCCAAGTAAGAAATGTCAGCTATTAACAACATACTGCCAGAAAACACCATATGATTACTTACCATTTATTGTTAATGGATAAGGGCTAAAATAGAATGTTAGCAAGTATCAAATACTGATATCATGAATGAACTGTACCAAATCTAGAAATCAAACATTTAGTCATGTGACACATTTGAAAAATATCTGTAGAACATTTTATGCAAAAATGATGTAAGCAAATGTATTTCAACACAGTGGTTGATCGGCTGAGTCAGAATCCTTCGTGCAGGACTATCTAAGATGGAAAGAGGAATTTATGCTTAAGCATTTCTAACTTAAACAAAAAGGGAACAGTGTAATATTAAAAAACAAAATAAAATATTGAAACATTGTCAACTTGTTTATGGGGACACCCAGTCCTTACTGTTTGTTTGAATCAAAGTACTTGGTATGTCTAAAGCAGAGGCGGGGAAACTTCAGCCCTCCAGATGTTCTGGAACACAACTCCCAGAATTCTGACCCTATATTGCCAATGATAAAGGATTGTGAGAAGTGTGGTCCAAAACATCTGGAGGGCCAAAGGTTCCCTAACCCAGTCTAAAGTCTTAGCAAATGCCAAGTATTGGCTGCAGGTAGTATTGTAAGCATAGTAACAATGGTCAGGATAGGTTTCGGCAAGGCCACCCTTGCCAGTATGCTATGTGAGGCTGCACGCGAGGACTGGCAAACTGTGCTCTTTGTTCTTCAACAGCCCCTTCTCCCTGACACCCACAATTCTATTTCTCCTGCTTCTTGGTTTCAGCATGTTCTGCTGTCTCTCACTTTCTGCAACACCAGACCACCTTATTTCAGTTTGCCTCCCTGTTTTCTTGCCTGCCCTGGGTTGGGGTGGGACTGACCACATAAAGCATCAGATACATAGAATCTTCTCCATCAACAACACTGGCTCCCTGTAAATATGTTCTGGCTGGTTTATGTGGCCAGGGCCTTCTGGAGCTAGGGCTAAAAGGAAGCTGACTCTTTATGGAGGTGAGCAGAAAAAGATCTCTCTCTCTCTCTCTCTCTCTCTCTCTCTAGCAGGAAAAGAAAACAACCCAGCATCACCAGAGATTTTTGCCTTTTTCATCCCAGAGATCTTAGCCCTGGATTCTTAGGGAAGGATGTTTTCACCATACTGAGGAGCTGGTGAAATGATGGCTGCTGGACTACTGCAAAATTTTGTTGGAGCCTGAAGTGGGATGCATCATTTTGACTAAATGACCCCACTGATACAAGATGCTCCTCTTCTACCAAGAATGAATAATGCCTTTAACATTTTGTTAACCATTCCAGAAGAGTTACAGTTTTCACATTCCATTAGAGTCAGTCAGAGATTTTGCACTGATTAGTTTGACTAGAGTCCCTTGAAAGAGGTCCTTAAGACAATGGGGGACATGTGTTCTGGCAAGTTAAGTTTTTTACTAATCACCTAACAATCCCACAGCTTTCCATCAAAGCAGCTAAGAAGGGTTATCATATTTATTGAACCCTAACCAACAGGCACAGCTCCACCAAGTAGCCTGGAGTCTTCCTAACTCTGGACAGACAAGCCGTCTCCATCCTGATTAACTTACACGTGAACAACTACCAACTCGTTTTAAATTGAAGATTGGGCCAGTGGGACCTGAACACCTCCTGTTCAGTAGTTGAAGTTGAGATGTCCAACACACCATCTTACTAGGTTCTTTGGGGTCAGTTCTAGTTAAGCCTGATGACATTGACAAGATGCTTGCACATTGTAACACTGCCTCCTCTTGATTTTCTTAAATCTGGTTAGGATTTTAGTTACATTATAGACCACTCAGATAATCAATCCCTCTGTCTAGGAAAGACATCTGCCTGTCATAAGGAGACAATTAAGGAGACAGAGCCCATTCTAAAAAAATCCAACCTACGGACAGATGATATGAACAACTTTAGACCAGCTATTAACATGCCCTGTGATATTCATCCCTGCTGTGTGGAATTGTGTTTCATGAGCATGCCTGCCTCCTCCTATCCCTCCTGCAGGTTGTCTTGACCAGAACAAAAACAGGTGTGATGGGTGCAGGGGAGGGCCAAAGGCCTGCCTGCCTGCCTGCCTATGCATATACCTAGAAGGAACTTTGCCTGTTGCTAAAGTACCCTTCATGGGTAAGTTGATCAAGAGGGTGGTGGCAGATTGGTTGCAGGTATTCTTGGAAGACATCAAAAGTTGAGATCTATTTCAGCTGGAGTTCAAGGCATGTCAGAGGAATGAATTGGTACTAGCTGCTTTGCAGGATGACCATTTTCAGAAGACCAACAGTGAAGTGTTGGAGTTTCTAGAGCTGTCAGCTACTTTTGATATGGTTGACCACAGCTGTTGGGTTCACAGGTCAGAGGTTTGGTTCTTTCTAGATGTCTGCATCCCAAACATTCAGCTCAGAGAGGATTTATTGTTCCCCTGGATCCTATCTTATGCGATCCCTCAAGTCTCAGCCGTGCTGTGCTGTTTCTCCTGTGCTGTTCAATATCAATGTAAAGCTGCTGGAAAAAGGTATTCAGAGATCTGGGGTATGTTGTCATCAATATGCTGATGACACACAGCAGTGTATCTCATTGACTTCATGTGCAGTAGTAGATGCCATTCAGCTTCTGGAGTATTGTCTGTCCTCAGCAATGGATTGGGCAAGGGCTAACAGATAGAAATTGACTCCTGATAAGATGGAATTCCTATGGTGAGAGGGTTCTCTTACCCAATTAGGGATTACTTCTCCTAATCTGGATAGGATTAATCTCCCTCTAAAAGACAATTTGGACATTGCCCTTTATTCTGCATTGTCTTTAAAATTTGCCACTATCTGGAGGAGAGATCTCTGAAGACACTGATCTACGTAATGGTAATCTCAAAAATTGACCACTGCAATGCTCTTTATGTGGGCCTTCTCTTGAATATGGTACAGAAGCTTAAGGAGGTCCAGAATGCTGCAGATGCTAGGAAAGGCTAGGAGATTTGACCACATTAACATATATACCCTTCCTTTACTACGCTGGCTTTGTGTTAGCTTCTGTGCCAGATTTAAGGTGTTAATTATATCTCATAAAACCATAAACGGTTTGGGACCTCTCTACCTGTTGGAATGCCTCTCCCTGAGACCCAACCAACCCAAGGCTCCCAAGACTCTCTATCAAGGGCTCCACCTTGAGGGGAGTAAAGAAGACCATCACTAGAAATCAGTCTTTTTCAGCTGTGGCACACACTTTATGGAAGAAACTTCCATTAGAGGCTCCCCTCCTACAGTTCTTTAGAAAATTATTGAAGGCGGAACTGTTCAAAGAGGTCTTGGGTGATGTCTGATATTAAAATAGGTGACCATTTGTTAGAAATCAGATTTAACACTGTAGTCTTGCTCCCTCCCCTTTGAGCTGCTGTTCTTGGTAGGTGCAGGCAAGGAGAAGCAGGCTGAACGCTTTGGCCCAGGCTGGAACAGCAGGTTCTTCCAGAGATAGCAATTAAGTGGCAGTGGCAGCTTTAGCCACTGCTGCTGGTTGCAAGTCTGAGCAGTCATTAAACAAGTAAATTGTTAAATGATGAGTAGTTGTAGTCCCTTCCTGTAGATGTAAGCAGCTATCACTTCCCTTACAAGTTTTAAAACATGCTTTCTCGTTTTTATTTTTTATTTTAAATGTGAGCAGCATACTTAGTTTTAGTTAATTTTTAAAAGTCTAAAATGTCTTATCCTCTGGTATGAAACACAGTGCTTTCTGATCCACCACATTTGGATCAATGTTGCTTACTGAGCATGAAGTGGTGCCTGAACTTAATTTCTTATGGCTCTACCTCATAATTCTAAATATGGTTAAACATTTACAATTACATGACAAAATGGCACCCTGCTTCTAGTTTTTGTGGGCACCAGGCTGGAACTCTTAGAGCTATCCCCTATGCTCAGAGTAGATGTGCTGTACTGAAGAGCACAGAGTGGATGCTTATATCATCTAATATCGCCAAGGCATTTTGGTGATCCTTGTGCACATCTGAAACTTCCATCTTGTTGGCCTCTACTTCCTCACTCTACCTCCTGCCTCACGAGCTGCCTCAACTTATCACAGGGGCCAGACTAAGAGTCACTGCCAGAATGTTCAACACTTTGGTTTTGCTCTATGGATCCTGCCCTTGTTGACTAGCTGTCGGGACTTTTCCACAACACAGGAACACTTGGTGATGGCTTTTAAGATGCTTAATTAGCCTTGTGGGATTTTAATGCTTTGGAAAATTATCTCTCTTCATTTGCTGTGAAGGCAGATAGCAATCCTAGAATTCGCCCACTCATGAAAGTGGTGTCAGACAATGCTCTGCCTTTTCTTTGGTGGTGGTGATTCAGAATGCCTGCCTCAGGGGCTGCATTCATGAGGCTGATAGTTATGTAACCTTCCTGTCTCTGATCTTTGTGCTCATAAAGAGCCATTTTGACAGAGTTAGACTGAGTTTAGTCCCACTACTAGATGCCCTAAGTACATCCAATCTCGCCTGATTTCGGAAGCTAAGCAGGGTCGGTCCTGGTTAGTACTTGGATGGGAGACCACCAGGGAATACCAGGCACTGTAGGTGCCTGGAGTGGGAACTGGCAAACCACTCCAGTATTCCTGCCAAGAAAACTCCATGGGCATGGAGTCACGAAGGGTCGATCACGACTGTAACGACGCAACACACACCTCCTGGTGGTGAGGACAGACCAGTGTGTTTCCATCTGGGTCTAGGGAGCCCATGTATGTTCAGTTAGAGTAATTATCATAATGGTAACATAAGTTAACTGTTGGATTGAAATAACAAATTATGTTTTGAAAGAAGAGATACAACAGATTGGGAATTAAATGCAAGTTTTTTGTTCACACAAACATGAATGGAATTGCCATAACTATAACTGTGCTGCTTGTAGCACATCACAATTGCAGTATGAATGATATATGACCAGAAAGCTGAAAGACAAAGATTCGGAAAAATCACCACCAGCTAGAGGGCCAGCGGGCTGATCAGCACCATTTCTTTCTCTTTTTTTACCCTAGCGCCAACCAGCTGGCCCACAGGGAGGCTGGCCTAGCTAGCCCGCGGGAGGCTGGTCAGCAGTTTGTTTTTCTATTTTTCCTGCTGACCAGCTGGCATGCAGCCCCACGTGCCAGCTGATCAGTGCTTATTTTTATTATTTATTTTGACAATCAATGAGATCAGTGCTTGTTAATATAAATAATAAAAAATGAAAAACGAAATGGAACAAAATGAAAATTTCCATTCTGTTTCATTTTTAAAGGGCACTTTTTCATTTCGTTACGCAATGAAACGAATAACGAAACAAAAAATTCATTTTGTGGCCATCTGTAGCACCAGCCTTTAACTATGCTAGCTTGATGGTCTGGTCAAGACAGCAATAACAGCTAACTGAGCAAAAAGCTGCAGGGAATATTATATACTATAATCACTTTCCCATGATCTTTGTGGTTGGAATCACTTTCCCATGATCTTTGTGGTTGGAAAGTGGTGTGGAATTCTTACTGCAGATACAATGTTAGAGCTGTCAGTGATCAAAGCCTGCTTTCCCTTTCCCTTACCAAATGTACCTCTGCCCCCCCCCCTTTAATATGGCCACACTGGAGAACTCCTCCCTGTTTATTTTGCATACCTGCATCCCCAAATCTGTTTGGATCTTTTGGACCCTCCTGCTTCCCTTTGGAAACAAGTCTGGTCATAAATCAGGCCAAATCATTCTGGAAACCGGGATTTAGTCTAAAGGAATGCACAGAGGATCATCATACATAGTCTCTTGTCTAAAACATAGCACTGAATATAATGCATTGTCCAAAGAGGAACTAGATTTTCAAACACTGCTGTTGAATATCTAGAGCTGTTTCAGTACCGCGAGGTATTTTCATATTCTCAGAAGCCTTCACAGACTACCTTTTGACAGGATTTCAGGGTAACTGCAATCTGTCCTCCACGTTGTCTTTATGAGTACAGTAGGCATAGCTTCCCAAAACTGCTGCTGTTTTTTGGGGGTGTGTGTGTACTGTGATGTATATACTGCTCCACAAATACATGTGACAGAAATAGCCCCATTATAAAACTTCCCGCCCCCTCTTTCTCCACCAAAGCAACACTGAGATCCAATCACCATTGTGGAGAAGCCGTTGAATCAGCAGGTCTATTTCCATGGATTATTTCCCCTGGCTTTTTTGCACTGTGAGCCCACTAACTGGCAAAAAGTTGCACTGAATTTTATTCACCCCTTTTCTTTTCAAAGCAAGAATGTTTACAATGACATCAACTCCTTTAAAGGAGATCACATTATGATACAAATAGCACATGTCAAGGCAAACCAACCTCAGCATTGTGGGCACTTCAGTGAATGAGATGAAGGGATGATGTATTAAGTGGTGAATGGCACAGAGTGTGCTATATCTGCTTGACTACCATCTTAGTGCCTTTGTAAAAAGATGAAAAACAATGCATACACAAAGAGGTTTTATTATTAGCAGATCTTGGAACTGAAGCCACAAGCAGCCATTTTGTTTCTGTGAAGAAGGCAGAGGAAATAGGTGGGATTGGCTAAACTCCATGGGACCCGAAGGAGATTAGGGGAACTGCAGTTTTTAAAAGAAGCTTGCTCTACACAGCCTGTGCATTCATTTAATCCCTTGTACAGAGTTCAATGAGAAATAAAGGCACTTTTGTTATGGCAGTTTCCTTACACTGATATGTATAAGAAATGCTGCCTTCAGAATTACAGCTTATCTGGCAACGTCTCAATGAGTTTGACTACAAAACTCATCTCACCTCCAAGAGTGTGTAGGGGACGTAAATCAAGGCCTCTGGGAGGAAAGTTGCCAGGGAGCAGCTTGGTTTTGTGATGCCTTTTGCATAGGATTTCAATGTGCAATAAAAAAGAATTGTCCACTTTATTTATTTATTTATTTATTTATTTATTTATTTATTTATTTATTTATTTATTTGACTTTTATACCGCCCATCTAGCCCTAGGGCTACTCTGGGCGGTTTACAATATGGAATCACATAACGAGCTAACAAAGGAATACATTAAAAAAATACAAGGAGCATAATAAAGCAAAATATACATAAATCAACAACAATAAACTAAAATTAAGTTAAAAGGAAGATATAAGTAGCAGCAGATTAATAAAATGGGGGGAGAAGAGAGAAGATAAGTGGTAAAATGAATGGGGACTTATTGGATGTTTGAGAAATCAGGAAAGGCCATTCTATACAACCGGGTCTCCAATATTTTTTTAAAAAATTTGAAGCGAGGGTGCCACCCAAATTTCAGGGGGTAGATGGTTCCACAACTGGGGAGCAACCACCGAGAAGGCCCTACTCCTTGTTACAACTTTCCGGGCCTCCCTCGGGGTTGGGAATCCCAGGTGCCAGGCCTGGTTAGCACGGGTGATCCTGGCAATTCTTCTTGGGAGGAGCCGCTCTGTCAGATACTGAGGTCCAAAACCATATAGGGCTTTGTATGTTAACATGCAAAGTGTGAAGTCAATGCAGTAGTGTACCGGCAACCAGTGCAGAGCTGCCAGCACGGGGATAATATGTTGGTGCCTTCTTTGCTCCATTAGAAGTCTGGCAGCTGTATACTTGCAGGAAGTAGCAAGCCTTTGTGTTGTTAACACTTTCTTGCACTTGGTAGCTCTGCAGGGGGAGCAAGCCAGCTTCAGAGGTGGAAAGAACTTCAGGATGATACCTTTGTCCCTTCTGCCTTGATTGGCACTGAAATTTCAATTTGCTTTGCTGGCAGTCTGGCTTCCTGAACCAAGACCATGACATCTGGTCCAATGTTTGCACTATTTGCCTCAGACCCAAATTTTGCAACCTCTTTGTCTGAGGTAAAGTTCCGAAGAACCTGAAAGCTCATCTTATCTGTAACCATTCAATGACTGAATAGAGCAGCATTGCTACATTTTCCTGTAGTTGTACCAGTAACAGTTGTGTTGGCAACCAGTTACAAAACCCACTATTGGATAACAGTAACAATGACAATCTGCTGCTGATCCAAAGATCTAAGTAACAGAATGAGCTTTCTTGAAAATGTAATATTCTGAGCTCTGCTTATCAGATTATACATTGACAGATGTAGAATCAGTAGCCCTCTCCCATCTCTTAGACAAGAGGCTGGCTTTGCCTTTAGGTGAATAACCCTGAGTCTAGTACTCTCTTGGAGACGGAAAGCAAAACCAAAGCAAAGTGTGCTTCTTATACACCACCCCATAGCACTCAAAGCACTCTCTGGGCAGTTTACAAGTAATAATGCTGACTACACCTCCCTGCGAGTTGGGTACTCATTCTACTGATTTTGGAAGGTCAGAAGGCTGAATCAACCTTGAGCTGGCTGCCTGGGATTGAACCCTGGGTTGTGAGCACAACATTGACTGTAGAATAATGGCAAACCTCATTGCCATCAAACTGTATATTAAACTAAGAGGTGCACTGGGGGTTTGGGTTCTGTAAAGTCAACTGAAGCTAGGTGATGACTAATAATATTCCATCACCAATGTTGCTGGTTTCTCAATTTTGTTTTTCATATGATTCCAGTTAAGTGTAGTGGCCACATAATGCACCCTGTCAACCTTCTCCAAAGTCTGCTCTCTTTCTTTCCCCTCGTCCAATGCAAGGAGCAGTTAGCAAGTTGTTTCTTAAGTCCAGGATGCATGACTAGTAGGCTGTTGTTCAACATGTTGGATTCCAAGTCAAGCATGCAGGCCTCCAATTTTCCTTCATGTACTTGAGGGATGTGCTCTAAGCTTCATGAGTTAAACTAGCATCAAATTGTCTGGACATTTCTTTGTCCTTGTTTTCCCATTGTGAAGTGCACAGTCAACTAAGGGCCTTTATACACGACCCCTAAGCTCCGCAGGAAATGGCTGCAAGGTCCGGACCTTACAAGTGTTTTCCCACCAGCTCCGGACTTTGCAGACAATTAAGTGTGACCCCGCCCACCTAAGCGCGACCCAGCTGCAATTTCTTGTACCTGCTTGAGGTGGGTGAAAATCCCCAGGTCCGGATTTAATCTGGTCAATGCAGGGCTCTCCTGGCTTCTGCTTGTTTTTTTTTTTTTGCCTCCTGCCCCTTTAAGAGAAGAGGTAGGAGGGAAAAAAGCAAGCAGAGGAGAAACGGAGAAACGGAAGAGAAACGGAAGAGAAACGGAGCTCCGGGAGGCTCCTCCAGGTGAGCTGCATTTTTCCCCCTCTTTCTCTGGTGGGGAGGAAGGAAGGGCAACGAACCCCTAAGATCTTTGGTCCGAATTTAAGGGACCAGCGGATCTTAGGGGTCGTGTGAAAAGGCCCTAAGAGAATCTTTCCTGTATTAGAGAATATTCCTGACTCTAAAGCAAAAGGTGGGAGTTAGTGAAAGAAGTTCATCTGAAACAGTTGAGGCTGCTCTGATATATTTTCAACAATTTGGCATCCGACTGTGTTCCAGAAATTCAGCAGCAATAAAAGCTGGGGTGATTTGGATTAATTCAAAACTCAGAAGGCTTCTTCAGCTCCTGCCAAACTCAGATTTCTGATGATGTACTGTGTAATTATGCTGCCATCCTCCGCTAGTAATGGTACCTCAGTAGCATATGGAACATCTTAATGGATCTTATTGTGGCGGCATACTGTTAAGGGAAATAATGAAAATAAACGTTTGTTTTTCCCCCAACTGAGGGTGAAATGTTGCATCCACTTTGTCTTTTTTTTAAAATAAGAATTTGAATGATGGATTGTATGAAAAAAAAACCCACAAACTGCTGTCAGAATGTCCATGCAGCTGTTCTTATTTTGTTTGTAGTTGAGTAGGCTCTGTATTTAATCATGCTTATTGACAAAATCTGTCATGTCAAGTCAATGAAGTCAGTTACTAATACCTCGTCCCACTGTTGTTCGATGGTCTAATTTTGGACCCTTAATATTTTTGGACTTCAATACCTGTCAACATGTCTCTCGCAGAAATGAGATACTCATTCAATCCACTCCTCTCATTCCATGTCATTAATAATGGCTACAAAGAGGGAGGCAAAAAAGAAATAGACCTTTTTGGTGGTGGTCCCCAGTCTCTGGAACAAGTTACCAACAGAGATACACCAGGCTCCTTCCCTCCCCATGTACAGGAAATTGAAGGAAAAAAAAAACAGAATTATTCGATGCTGCCTTTAAAAATAGAATCTCTTGAATGCTCTTAATTTTTCTGTATTGATTTTAGATTGTATAGGGTTATTTAGATTTATGATTTAGTTAATGTTGTTCTTGATAGTGTGTTTGTTATGTGGGTCCTTGAGAGCTTAATGTTTTAACCTGCAAGCAACCCAATAATGCTCCCTCAAATCAATTCCCAAGCATTTGCAATAATCGGCAGCACATAAATCGAAGAAATAAATAAAGTCATGTTTAGATCTCTTGTCTTTCTTTGTATACAGGATACAAAATCCATTGGGGGGACAATCACAAATTAAGTAATATAAAGAGAATATGGACCACTGCTCACACCATAAACAGATCATTCAACTTTATCAAATTTATATCCCATTGGAAAGGAACTTTCCTGTAAAATCTCCCCTTCCCAACTTTCTTTGCTGGATTCCACCCACCCACCCCACCTCAAGAATGGATCTTCTGAATTTACCTAAAATGTTCTCAACATTTTGTTGGAAGTAGAAGGAGCTTGTGGGAAGCTGAAGCAAAAAAGGGGCCTCTTTTTGAGCTGGGTTCTTCCACAGGCTGCTTATAAGATCTTAAGTTTGGGTGTACTTCTTGCTTCTGCAAATCATGTGTGTTTCCTTATACAGTAGCAGATCTTTCAAATGTGCCTGATGTCTTTCATCTGCCCTTCTCCTAGGCCACTGAGCAGAGCAATAAGGCAGTGCTGCCTGCTCAAAAATGCCTCCTGAGTTGTCTTTACCACGCTGTCTAGGATAGGTGTTGTGATATGGATATTGGTCTCCCTACTTCCATTCTACTACCATTCACAACATGACACTAAGCAAGGGCAAACACGAGAAAACAATTCCTTTTTTCATCAGTTTACCATTTATCACCGAAACACAAAACAGTTAGAGCTATTTTTCAACAGGTATGAATAGTAGTAAGCAGAGTAGTGAGCGTGCTGCCTAGATGCCCTAAGCATATCCGATCTCACCTGATTTTGGAAGCTAAGCAGGGTCATCCCTGGTTAGTACTTGGATGGGAGACCACCAGGGAATACCAGGCACTGTAGGTCCCTGGAGTAGGAACTGGCAAACCACTCCAGTATTCCTGCCAAGAAAACTCCATGGACATAGAGTCACGAAGAGTTGGTCACGACTATAACGACACAACACACACAGTAGTGAGCACATGAGGTCATTCTATCATCCTAACTGCTGCCACTGGTGTTGCTAACATTCAGGCTGCTCTTTGTTATTTAAAGCTTGACATCCTTTTTCCTGCTGGGAATCCAGACACAACATTATGCAATAGGATTTGACCGTTTCCTGTCTTTCTGAATCATGGCTAGAGAAGCAGAATACCCCTGCATTCATAAAACAGGTGTTTGTTGAAGAACTGAATAATGTGTGGGCAATTAATTTTGGGACTTGATTTGGTTACCAACATATATTAGCAACAATTACATGGCTGTACAAGATCTGCATTTGAGACCGTAGTCAGAGGCAACTCAGGACCACTGGAATGGATAAGATGGATCCAAATGTCACCCTTGCTTGAGTTACTTAAAGGCAACACATTGTCATTTAGTTTTTACACATGCCTTTTACTTAGCTGAAGTTATCCAAATGGCAAAAGTGACTAGGGGGAAATGTCAAATTGTGTTAGGTTTGCTGCTTTACTTTTTCATCTCCCCTGTGGGACATCACATGCTTGAGTGGTAAGATAATTCTCATAGAATACAATATGGACAACAAAATTCGTAATTAGAGATGGGCACGACTTAGCGGTATTTCCGTTTCCGTTTCCGTTACTCGGTTCCGTTACTCTACGGAAACGGTAACGGGAATTACTCCCCCAGACTTCGAGCTCGAACCGACGAACGAACAATTTTGGTCTGATTTGTCGTGCTCGTTCCTTGCATCGCGAGATCGCGCGATGCCACACGCGGCACAGAAAAAAAGTTTGCAGTTTAAAAAAAAAACCGGTTCCCGGCCAAAAAGCAGGCGGGAAAATGCCTGCCGTGCCTCAGGGCACCTACCAGAGGGGTTGTTTCTGGAGGTCCCCGGCCTCCCCCCTCATCCCCCGACCTGGGCTGCTCTGGTGGGACTCGCCGCAGGCTCGCAGCCAGCAAAAAGCCCAGTCTCGCCGCCGCCCGCCCGCAATTAAAGCGCAAGCAAGCGGCACGGACGGCACAGGAAAAAACTTTTAAACTCTCCCCCCACCCATTCCCGGGCCAAAAAAGCAGGCGGAAAAATGCCTGCTTGACTAAGGGCGCAGGGCACAACCGGAGGGGTGGTTTTTGGAGGGGGGGGGTCCCGCCTCCCCCCCGTCCTGGGCAGCCGGACTCGCGAGTCGCCATCGCCATGCCATGCGGTACGGGCGGGGGATCCAAAATGGGGCGGCAAAACGCAATATTGTTTTTGAAATCGTGGTCCAAAAACACACAAGCACAAAGAAACACGCAAAATGCCAGATTTTTCACAGTAGCAGTGGGTTTTTTCTTGCAACAAAATGTCTCTCCTCTCCTCCTCTGTCCTCCATTAATTTTATTTTATTTTTATTTATTTACACCTGCGCAATGATGGGCTGGCCAAGTGGCCAGCCATGTGGGAGTGGACAACCATGCAAATTTTTGGAGCCATCCCACCAGTCGCATGGCCACTTGGCCATGGAGACTTCTGGGATGTGCCAAAAAGCCCCCTAAAACCTGCCCTAGCCCTAACCCTAACCCTTGACTCATACCCATACGTCACAGACTGTCTTCTTAGTGGGTCAGAGAGGCACCCAGAGGTGCAACCCACTAGCCCACCGTAACCTTACCCGTCACTAGCCTAACCCTAGCTCTTGCACTAAGCCACCTTAAAGCCAGATCTACTTGCTTGCATTGCACTACACGCAGCAAGTACAATTCCCTTCTGTGTGAGACATGGTGGTGCGGGAGCCTTGTGAAGGGAAGGTATGACCCTATCACTCTCACACTGGTCTCACGTCTGCACATTATGTTATGCAATATCCATATGGCTATTGCATAGCATTTTGCAGCAGCAGCAGGTGAGGAAGGGAGACCCCCATGTAGAGGGGTCTCTCTTGGAGCCTGCTTCCCCTTCCTAGTGGCAGGAGGCACCCACGGGTGCCTCCAGGAGCCCAATTTCCCTTTATAGCGGGCCAGAGGAGGCACCCACCCCACAGAGCTGCCTCCAGGAGCCCGCTCCCCCCCCAAAAAAACCAGTACTAACGACAACAAAAAAACGAAAAAACGAACGACTAATTTTTGCGAATTTTCGCGAAAACCGGAAACAACCCGAAATGGGACTGGCCCGACTAACGACAACTCGAAAAAAATTTTTTTCAAGTCGTGCCCATCTCTATTCGTAATTATAACAGAAATTAGCACTATTTAGTTGTTCTGTAGCTGTGTGAGGAAAAATGTGTGTAGCTCCACCTCAATTATTGCTGTGCTCATGCAAAGCTAAAGATCTGAAGAAGGAAGTCACATCAAATGTTGAACACTTTCCAGTGTCAGCCAGAAATTGAGGTTATGGCTTTC
This sequence comes from Phrynocephalus guinanensis, assembly GCA_037367245.1. NCBI lineage: Eukaryota > Metazoa > Chordata > Lepidosauria > Squamata > Agamidae > Phrynocephalus > Phrynocephalus guinanensis. Next base: position 99,740,905 of record CM074739.1, on the reverse strand, counting down.
ATGGATAGCCCTTCATGGATTAAAAAGTCTCCCTTTTCCAAAAGCATTCCTTAGCATGAGCAAATAAGCTGCGAAGGATTCTTTGTTCTCTCTCTTCAAGCAAACACTCAGCAACTGAACAGGGCTGTTCCTACAATATCTCAACAAAACATGTTTGTCTTTTTCTTACACCATTCCCACTGGAGGTTGGAGGTCATCATAAATATCTTGATTTCAGATATGACAGCTCTAATAATTAACATGATTGGACATCCAAACCCAAGGTTCCAAGCAGATATTACATTACTATCATGAATTATACTTCTTCCAGCTATTGTTGAAGGAAGTTCATGTGATACCTCTTCTTCTTAAGTGCTGATATCATAGTTATTCCATTCTTGCCCCCTTTAAAAACTTTTTGGGATACTTTATTTGCAGCTCTTTATCTGGGAATGTTTGTCTTTTTCTTTTTGTCTTTTTGTATGTTTTAGCTTTTCCCTGTCTGCCTCTTTAACGATTTGTGAATAAAACTGACTGATGAAATGAAATGTGGGTTGTATCTTGCCATCACAGCTTCTAATCTGTAAGGAGCCCCAAATGTTCTCATTTGCTTATTAGTAACTAGCAGTAACTGACATTCTTTTTATGAAGATGACTTTCCATTCTTTTTCTGGAAAATATGTGAGAAATAGATTTCACCATTTATTGAACATATGAAATCCACTCTCATGGGATACAGTATTGCCAAACAAAATGCTTTGACCCATGTATACTGTCCATCAGTTTTTTTAAATATTGTATTCTATAATAGTCTTATTTCCCTTGATGGTTACCTTGTGTGTAATCTGTGTAGCATGGCCGTTGGGAGTCTTAACCCAAAACATATGGAAGCTGCCAGGCTGAGGACAGTGGTTCCACAAGCAGTTTCATACAGGAAATAAACCAAACTGCATCTGACTGAATTATGGAAGAGTAAGGTTTCAGGGGGATAAAATCCCTGATTTCAGCACAGCTCTGAAAGCTGTGTATTTTTTTTTATACTCTCATGAACTATCCTGTTCTGCATCCATTCTTCTTTAATGTGAACAGTTTCAAATACCTCTCACCTGCCTCTCAAAAATCAGGGAAATCCATGAACTTTTTATTGACTGGGGAGCTGCTTTTGCTAAAGCTATTCTTTCATAAACTGCTGGCTACACTACACTTTTTTTTTGAAAAAGAAGAGAATTAAGGGAGCAGCAGCCTTTCATTCTAAGAAAACACCCCCCTTCATAAAAAGAGGATAGTCTAGTGTACTAGAACTAGAATGAAAGCAATATGAAATCTGTTTCTTTGGCAACTGTGTTCAGTGTTATGGTTGTTATCTCTCAGCCGTATGTTTATTTTGAATTACAATTACGTAGTGGGTGTCTCCTTGAATCAGACTAGCCTCATGGGTATCCATTGCTTTGTGCACAATATATTATGTGTCTAGATTACTTCTGAATTTTCTCTTTCATTGCCACAAAGAAGGTGATGAACACACACGCCACAGAATATGAATCAACCACTTCACTTAATTTGTTTGATTCAATAGTGTATAACCTAATCTCAGCTAATTATACAGCTTATCTTTTTAAATGTTGTAAGAAAATTCTTATCCTCCTGAAGAACATGGATTAAAACAGTTGGAAAACAGCTGTAACAACTATAGGTTATATTTTATCCCAGCGACACATCTTTCTGGATACACATCTCTTCTGTTTTCTGTCTAATTTCTGTCAAAATTTATGTTAAAATAGCATAAATCTTTTATAGTGTATTGCAACTACTATGGTTTGGAAGGAATGCAATTAGTAAGGCTCGGAAGGAGCTCTTTGTGGCCACACAATTAGTCCTGGTTTAGACAATGTTACTCTGTATAAGGCAGCTGCTTATTTAGCAACTTTTTATCTTTCCATTTCTCAAGTAGGAAAAAAGCTTGACAAGATAGCTTCATTGTTTGCAAATATATAGCATCCTTCCCTTCAGAGAAATGACAGTCATTTAGAATGACAGCTTTGTACAAAGAGTTGTCAAAACAGACACAACAATCCTTTCCAGAAACAATCTCTTCATGATGGAAACCTTGAAAGCTGTTTGCTTTTATACGCATCCTTCTGTCACAGGCTCTTCAGTTTCCCCGAACATGTATCGAACATACAGCACGAGATCAAATGGTTTAATCACAGATAAATAATAATCACGTAGTTATCTTTTCTTGTCCTCCTTCCTTTTTATAAAGCAGTATGTACGGTTTCAGTTTACATAGGTAGCCAAAATCCTATCAGTGGTCAAATAAGGTTTGCATAATAGGATGTGGCTTATTGAGGTAGATTCATGAGGTGTCAAGGGACATCTTGACCAGGCACCCAACCAATACATACCCCAACACTTCATCAACTATCAGCAAAGCACCACAGCAAGTTATGCAAACTCAGATTCACCAGTAAAATTAATTGCCCACACATTATTTGTGAATTCCATTAGAAGTTATTTTATCATAGAATTGTCACCTACAGCAATCTTGGAGATAAATTTAGTAATTGGGGATTCCACTCAGTTGTAAAATCTGTAGGAATTTGAGGTTGTTCAGGCATATGCATGCATACTGTTCTATAGAATAGTGGTTCCCAAATGTGGGTAGCACAAATATATATTTTTTAATTGTAATTTAGAGATGGGTGTTTCATTTTGAAAGGAGACTAGTTTCAAAAATGAAACATGCCAGCACAGCTGGCGCTTGGAACCCAGTCTCACCATCTGGAACAAAATCATCCTCTGTTTTACCTTGCTGTACTTTGAGCTGGGCAAAACTCCAACCATGAAGCAACCTCCGATGCAACATCTTTCCCTCTCCCCAGCACTGGCCAATCAGGAGCTGTGCAAGGACATGCATCATCCCTCTTCCTTGTGTGATTGGATAGCACCAGGGAGAGGGAAAGATGACACATTGGAGGCTGCTTCCTGGTTAGAATTTCACCCAGCACAAAGTACAGCAAGGTAAGACAGTGGTTGATTGTGTTCCGGGGGGTGGGTCTGGGTTCCAATCTCCAGCTGTGCTGGCATGTTTTGTTTTGAAACTAGTCCCCTTCCAAAATGAAACACCCATCTCTAAATTACAATTTAAAAAAAATATTTGTGCTACCCACATTTGGGAACCACTATTCTATAGAACAGTATGCATGCATATGCCTGAACAACCTCAAATTCCTACAGATTTTACAACTAAGTGGAATCCCCAGTTACTAAATTTATCTCCAAGATTGTTGTAGGTGACAATTCTATGATAAAATAACTTCTAATGGAATTCACAAATGTGTTCTTCGGATCCTTATGAAATAAAGTATTTTTCACAGAGTGAAACTGCATTGTCCATTTAATTTTCAAATAGTCTAGGCCAGTGGTAGTGTTTGTCTAAAACTGTTACACTAAAAATTGAGAGTCATCTTATATATGGAAGTAAGCTGAGGAGAGAACTGTGTGGTTGCAAAATTGTAATTTTGGTTTGGAAAAGTGGGAGTGAACTTATACATGAATGTCTTATAGATGGCAAAATATGGCAGTCTTTTTCCATCTATAAGACGAAAGTGTTTTCTAACCCTTAGGTCTGAAGAAGTCAACATGTTCCACAAAAGCTTACATTAAAGTATAGCAGTAAGTTTTAAAGGTGCCACAATGTTGTTGTTGTTGCTGCTGCTGCCGCTGTTGTTTCTGCTTCTCTTGTTTTGTGTTTCTTGCTGAAATGCTTGCATAGACTAGCATCACCATAATTTTCACATGTTTCACAGAGTCATCCCGCATCCTGCTGGCTTCTTGTGAGAAAAATATGACATATCCACTTTTCTATTAAAAGGGATTTCCTGCTCTTGCTCCCTCATTGCTTAGATTCCTCTGGCATCTGGAAGGATCTCTCCTATCAAATTCTTTATAAACTTGCTTTGCTCTAGGCAGAATAGGGCAATAATCCAACTATACACCAAGGAACTCTATACCCATAGAAGGGTATTGATATCCTTCTGGGGGCCAAAATACATACACTGAACTTTCTCTTGAGTGGGTCAATATTTGCAGCAGGACCTAAAAAAAAAACCCAATTCCAATAGCTGTTATATAATGCAAATGACATTTTCCCTCCTAAAGCAATCCTTCCATGTGATTTTTATAAGGCTGAGGAGCCTCAAGGTTCCAGAGCAATACATTTTTCAAGGACATTAACATGAGGTCTTCTTGAATTTGGTGTTTACTTTGAAACCAAACTGACTTTACCCAAGATAATTGGCTTATTTACACATTTAACAGAGCTGAAGAATTCAGTCAATTAACACTCCCCACCCTTTGGAATGGATGGTGACTTTCTGAAGTAAATAGACAGCATATTGCAGGTAGACATTAAGCAGTGGACATAATAAACTGCAGCAACCAAGCACATTCCCACAGGGGAGGAGTCTTGACATAGGGTCCATATATATACACACAGAGGTATTGTATTTAAAAAACCTCTCAGTCTGGAGAGAGAAAAAGAGGGACTGTATCTAGAAAAATAAAAATCATAATACATGTCAGTTCAATTTCTTTCTAGGATAATTTTAATCAACTGCTAACAGGTGTTATCCTTAGTAATAATAATAATAATAATACATTTATTTTCAATGTACAACATGTGCACAATGAAATTGGCTGAGTCTCCCATGTCCACCCCCACCACCATCCCGCCCCCATCTCACTGGCAATCACTCAGTCTTATTGCACCCTGTGTACTTGACACAGAATGCGCCAGCCCACAGGTCAGTTCTTCTATACTTGTCCTGGGATTATTTTCCCATTCAGCAGTCTGACAGCCCATGGATAAAAACTGTTCTTCAGTCTGTTGGTACGGCAGGCTATACTACGATATCTTCTGCCTGATGGTAACAAGGTAAAAAAAAGTGCTGACCGGGGTGTGAGTCATCCTTAAGAATTTTTCCAACCCTCCTGAGGCAACGATCCCTAGCGATGTCGTCCAGTGCACTCAGGGGACAGCCCATGATATACTGAGCTGTGCTTACCACCCTCTGTAGTGTCTTCCTGTCAGCAGCTGTCAATCCAGCATACCAAACGGTAATGCAATATGTGAAGATGCTTTCAACTGTGGACTGGTAGAAGGAGATAATCAGTTGTTGCTTCACTTTGTTCTTATGCAAGACCCTAAGGAAATGCAGTCTCTGCTGGGCCTTCCTGACTACTTTGGTTGTATTAATTCCCCAGGATAGATCCTCACTGAGGTAAACTCCCAGAAATTTAAAGGAAGAAACTCTCTCCACACAGCCCCCCTGGATGTACAATGGGGCTAGTTCCTCTCTCTTCCTCCGGAAGTCCAGCACCATCTCCTTTGTCTTGGTAATATTTAGATGCAAGTTGTTTTCTAGGCACCATGTGGATAATTTTTGGACCTCATTCCTGTACGGTGATTCATCTCCCCCTGTAATAAGACCCATTATGGTGGTATCGTCTGCGAACTTAATAATCACAGTAGATGGATCAGATGATACACAATTGTATGTGTACAGTGAATACAGGAAGGGACTAAGCACACAGCCCTGTGGGGAGCCGGTGCTAAGCTTCAGGGAAGTAGATGTGAAAGGCCCAACCCTCACTGTTTGTGAGCGGTCCCTTAGAAAGTCCTTGATCCAATCACAGATGGTAGAAGAAAGGTCCAGATCAGCCAGCTTTTTAATAAGAATGCTTGGTAGGATGGTGTTAAAGGCTGAACTGTAATCAATGAAAAGCATCCTAACATAATTTCCAGGTTTCTCCAGATGACTCACTGCAAGGTGTAAGGCAGTAGCTATGGCATCATCTGTTGATCTGTTTCTCCTATAGGCAAACTGATGTTTATCAAAGTCTGGTGGAAAACATGTTTTAAGGTATTGGAGAACCAATCTTTCAAAGCATTTCATCACTACAGACATTAATGCAATAGGTCTGTAGTCATTTAGGCAATTAACTGCTGTTTTCTTTGGGACTGGGACAATGGTAGCTGCTTTCAAACATGATGGAATGCAAGCCGTTTGCAGGGAGATGTTAAAAATTCTTGTCAGAACCCCTGCTAACTGATCAGCACAATTTTTTACCACTATCCCCAGGACCCCGTCTGGGCCTGCAGCTTTACTGGGATTCACAGCCCCCAATGCAGCTCTCACTTGATGTTCATATAAAATGAGTGGCTGAGAATTTGAAGACTGGCAAGCAGGTACTATGGGGCCTGGTCTTTTAACTTCATAGCGAGCAAAGAAAATATTCAGCAACTCTGCCAGTGAGGCATCAGCCTCAGCCATGTTCCTCATCTTGCCCCTAAAGTTAGTTAAATGCTGCAGTCCTTGCCATACTCCCTTTGTGTTTTTATCAGCTAAGTAGTTCTCCACCTTTTGTTTATATTTTTGTTTTGCTGCCTTTATACCTCTTCTAAGATTAGCCCTAGCCTCTCTATATGTATCCATGTCCCCTGCCTTAAAGGCAGAGTTCCGGGCTCTCAGAAGTGACCTTACCTCAGCAGTCATCCAGGTTTACTATTCCCATAGACTCTGATGCGTTTATCCGCTGTTACGTTGTCAGTACACACGTTGGTGTAAGAAAGTACAGCATCAGTATATCCATGTAGGTCTTGGTCTTCAAATACACTCCAATCAGTTGCTTCAAAACAGTCCTGGAGCTGACTAAGAGCACCCTCTGGCCATATTTTAACTGTTTTAATAGTTGGCTGGGTTCTTTTCCGGAGAGGGATGTACTTTGGGCACAGAAGAAGTGAAGAATGATCAGATTTATTTATTTATTTATTTATTTATTGTTTACACTTATATACCGCTCCATTTCCCATAAAAGGACTCGGGGCGGTTTACAACAATAATAATAAAACAACAAGTCAAGTTTACAACAATAATAATAAAACAACAAGTCAATAACTAAGAACAATGATTTCCAAGAATAAATAAATCGGCGGGGTATTAATAATAAGGGAAAAAAGAAAAGGAAAAAGAAAAAGAAAAACAAGCATATATGGATCCTTAGAGATCTCCAAAGGCATCACGGAAAAGATAGGTCTTTAGGTTTTTCCTAAATGATGCCAACGAGGGAGCCAGCCGTAATTCACCGGGAAGCTTATTCCACATGGTTGGTGCAGCCACCGAGAAGGCCCGTCCTCGGGTTCTTGTTTTATGGGCCTCCCTCGGGGTGACAATCCTCAGTGAAAGGGCCATCGATGAGCGGGTGGGTCGGGCTAGATCTGATTGTCGGGAAAGACGCTCCGCCAGATAGGCAGGGGCCAAGCCATGGAGGGTTTTGTAAACCAAAACCAACACCTTGAACCTTATCCGGGAGGCAACGGGTAGCCAGTGCAAGCGAGCCAGGATGGGGGTGGCGCGGTCAAAACGGCGCGCGCCAACCACCAGCCTCGCCGCCGCATTCTGGACCCGCTGCAATTGCCGGACAAGGTTCAAGGGGAGCCCCATGTAAAGAGCGTTGCAGTAGTCTAGCCTCGACATGACCAGTGCCTGTACCACAGTCCTCAAGGAGCCCTCATCGAGGTATGGGCGAATCTGGGCGATAAGCCTTAGGTGGTAGAAGGCCGACCTGACCACGGCTGACACCTGAGATTCCAGGGTCAGATCCGGGTCCAGGACGACGCCCAGATTCCTCACTCTTTGCGCCAGCTGGAGGGCGGACCCGCCCAGACTGGGAAGAGGGCCACAATACCCCTCCGAGGAACCCCCGAAGAACATAACCTCGGTCTTGCCGGGGTTAAGCCTGAGTCCGTGCGTCCTGGTCCAGTCCAGAACCGCAGCCAGGCAACGGTCAAGGGTCCGAACGGCCTCCACTGCACCGGTGGAAAAGGAGAGATAGAGCTGCGTGTCATCAGCGTACTGGTGACCGCAAACTCCATAACTCCGGATGATCTCAGCCAGCGGCTTCATATAGATGTTAAAGAGCATTGGGGAGAGTGACGACCCCTGAGGCACCCCACAAGAGAGTGTCCAGGGAGCCGACAGCTCACCCCCCAAGCTCACTCGCTGGGTGCGGCCCTCAAGGAAGGACCGGAGCCAGCACAGGGCCTGGCCCCCAATCCCCACCTCCGAGAGCCGCTCCAGCAGGATACCGTGGTTGACGGTATCAAAAGCCGCTGACAGGTCGAGCAGGACCAGCAGGGTAGAGCAACCCCTGTCGGCCCTCCTCAACAGATCATCATGCAGCGCGACCAGGGCCGTCTCGGTCCCATGACGCGGATGTGGAAGAGGAATGTGGAAGATGTGGAAGAGGAATTGCCCTGTATGCCTGTTTCACATTGGAGTACACGCGATCCAATATGTTATTTCCTCTGGTGGGGAATTTCACGTACTGTTCAAACTTAGGGAAAACAGTTCTTAGACAGGCTTGATTGAAGTCCCCAGCTACGACAAAAGCACCCTGTGGATGGATTTGCTGCTGCTTAGAAATGATGGCATATAGCTTGGAGAGTGCCTCACTGACATTGGCATCAGGTGGAACATATACAGCTATTATGATTATCACAGAGATTTCTGTAGGCAGGTAGAATGGCCTACATGTGACTGCCATCAATTCTACATCTGGAGAACAATACGTATAAGCTACCCTGCTGTTGACACACCAGGCATTGAGTATGTAAATACAGAGTCCTCCTCCCTTGCTCTTACCGGAGTTGCTGTTTCTGTCTAAACGAAAAAGAACTCGGGTCCCCAGCTGCAGGGCCTCATTAGAAACAGCTGAATTTAGCCAACTCTCTGTGATAACGATCACACAACTCTCACGTAGGATCTTGCTTGCTGTCATCTGCAACTCCAATTCATCGATTTTATAGACGAGGGATCTGGCGTTGCTCAAGAAGACACTTGGCAGTGCTGGTCTATGAGGCTGCTTACGGAGACGAGTTAACAGACCAGCTCTACAGCCCCGCTTTTGTTTTCGTTGCTTTCTCTTCCGCTTCTGCCGGCAACTCCCCCTCCCAGCAACAATCCATGGAGATCCTGGAAGCCTCGCTATGCAGTTTGGTATGCTATGAGCCTGCTGAAACTCTGTTGTTACTTCCAATTTTCTTGTGAGCCCGATGTTTAACAGCTCTCTGCGTGAGTAGGCGAATTCTGCTCCTTGCACCACATTGTGCACACACAGCCACACACACATTATTCCAAAGAAAACACACCAATCTTGGGAGCTCAGAGCCGCAGCGTGTGAACGCGCCGCCATCTTGTAGTGAAGAGACTTCCTGTTGCTAAGATTCTTGCCATACCCATCTATCCTAACATAGGTTCTCCAGAAATCTCCAAACAACTTGGGTGACTTCAGCTTTGTCATATATTGCGAATTCTAAATGGCTTTTCCCACTGTGTTTTAATTTTCCAGTTTTCACAAGATATAAACTATGTAAACAAGAGATGGGTGTGGACCTCAGGTGCCTCATTCCTTTCCTGCACCTCCTGACCAATGACCCACTCACCAGCTGGCACACACTCTCCTCCTCCTCCTCCTCTTTGGATGTTCAACCAGTCCCTGGCAGGAGCACAGGTTTGTCTGTCCTGCCTCCTTGTTTGAGTGTGTGATCAGCCAAGGAGATGGGGCAGGGAAGGCTATGCTCCTGCTGGAGACTGGTCAAAGCGCTGTGCGTCATCTGTGGTATCATGTGTACCAATTGGCACAAACCTCTAAACTGTAATAAGAACATAAGAACATAAGAACATAAGAAGAGCCATGCTGGATCAGGCCAAAGGCCCATCTAGTCCAGCTTCCTGTATCTCACAGTGGCCCCACCAAATGCCTATGGGAGCGCATGAGACTAGATATCTGTCTCCTGCAACCACTCCCCTGCATCTGGCCTTTGAAGTACCCTAGTTTTAAGCCTGGAGATTACACATCTCCATCATGGTTACCTGTGATGGACTTCTTCTCCAGGAATCTGTCCAATCCCCTTTTGAAGGCATCCAGGCCAGATGCCACCACCACATCCTGTGGCAGGGAGTTCCACAGACTAACAACGCGCTTGGTTAAAAAAAATATTTTATCTGTTCTTACTCTCCCAGCCCTCAATTTGAGTGTATGTCCCCTATTTCTAGTATTTTGTTAACCTTCTGTTTCTACACAAAGAGTATTGTGTTTTCCATGAGTGAAGTTAAGCACAAATGAACAACCAGCACAAGAAGATAGGCTGGCGGATCACAGAGACACTAACAAGCCATGCTAATACTTGAATGACGTCATGCGACAAAGGCAAGAGTTGTCACAACTTTGAAGAAATGTGCAAAAGCCCATTCAGAAATGCCCAGAATTTCTCCCACACTCCTACCCTTCCCCCAAAGCCTGCTTTTTTGTGATAGTTGCCAGTTTCTGAATGTTTTACAGAAATCAGCATTTCATTCCTTAGCTGTCATGCAAACACTTGCAAATAGATCACTTTGATTTATCCATGACTGCAAAGTCTGTCAAGAGTAGTTGTAGGATGAGAAAAGATTTACAGTATTTTGTGTTGGGTGTATTTGATGAATGTGCCTATTTCAGCGACTGATATTTTGTCTATGAAATCTGCCCATTCCTCACTTCCCCCCTTCTTTCTCCCTCCTCTCTTTGTTTGAGTTTCCTCTTTCCCTTTTCGTTTACAGAAGCAATTCAACAACTGGTTATCTTGTCCTCCTCCATCTGAATCCTTTGTACGGCGCAGCACCTCTATACGTGAAGCTGTTACATCTCCAGCATTTGCGATGTTCTTCCTCTTGCCAGAAATGTTTTATACTTTACTTGAAGTTTGAAGAGGGAGTCTCAACTCTAAGAGACACCTGCCTTGCAGAGCTGGTCTATCAATATTTTAAAAGACTTTTCTCTACAGAGAATCTCGGGACATATATCTGATTGGGGGGTGTGGGTGGAATCAGCTCCTTCCATGCTCCACAGAATGCAGATCTCCAAGAGGATTTTTTCTTTGTGTGTTTTTCTTGGAGGAGTTCAAAAATGAGTTATTCCATATCTTGGTTGTGCTGATCTTTCAGTGACTGCACCCTGTGCAGTAGGCTTCAAACTGGGGTACATATAATTTAGTCAAGAAGTCACGATGATGACAGCATATTTCTTTTTATCATATTCTACCAGCGTGAAGACATATATTTTTACTCTCTGCTTTCTGTTCTCAAGACTGAATTTCTTGACCTGGGTATCTTAATTGAGGACAGGTGCTCTACCCTTCCTTCCTTCCTTCCTTCCTTCCTTCCTTCCTTCCTTCCTTCCTTCCTTTTGATTTAGACAAATTCATTGTGGACTGCATCATTTTGGCAAATATCTTTCCATTTTATTAAAAATATGTTAGGCTTAGAGTTTACTAGGTTGCAGCATGGCTAAGGAATCTACTGCTAAATCTTTGACATTTATCACAAACTGGCATTGCTTCTGTCTCAGCCACAGCCTAACAGGGAAGAATTACACTATATTGTTGGCGACAACATTCTTAACACTTGGCAGCATTTGCACCTCCCAAGACTTGTTGCAAATTGAAATGCACTTTGCTTCAAAAATCCACACATCTGATATATACATTCTGGTGAAATGAAGTGGCACAGAACAATGCAGCATTTTAAAATGCAATTGATTAAAATGTACATTAAAAGAAACACATATTGTGCTCTAGGTAATTGTGGGAAATCATGAATAAGCTAGAAGGAGTGACAAAGTGCACACATTCAGGAAACAATATGACAAATATGCACATATTTAACTACGGGAAGAAAACAGAAAATATTATAACTGGATAAAATATAAGGATGATAAGAAACAAAATCAGATAAAGCTTTGAAAACTCAGCAAAATTGGAATTCATTTTTTTATCTGTGTTTGCTGATTTACGATATCTCACAAGGGTACTCAATGCCTTGCTACTGATTTAGGCACGACACACCTTTATGAGGAATTTTAGCATGCAGTATGATTATTTTCCTCTAAGTGAGGACAAGAAAAAGAATCCATTTTTCTCCTTCAAAGTATCTTTAATGTGCGTAAAATGTTTCTCGTGACCTTTGAAATGCAAGGCTCTAGCGCAGCGCGCAATGCGCTGCGGGAACTAATTTGCCCCCATCCGCCCGGGGGAGGCAAAGACGAGCGAGCCAGGCGGTGGTTCGAAGGGGCCAGCTGGGAGCTTACCTTAAAAGGGGCTCCCAATGGTCGGCTGGCCTCTTTCCCTGGCAGCAAGCGGTGTGGTGCTTCGTGGCGCTCCGGGGCTTCTTCACCGCCACGTGGCTGGCGGTGGTCTGGGCGCCTGTACCCAGGACAGATCCTGGGGTGTAGCCAGCCTCACCCCAAAGGCTTGCTGGGTTGTAGAGGGCAGGCGGCGGCGGTCCTGGCACTGAGCTGAGCGCCAGAATTTGTATTTTTTTTTTTTAAAAAAGACCAAAAACAAACAAACAGCAGCCGGCGGCTGCAGAGCCCCGTTTCGGGGACAGCTTCATCCCGAAGGCCAGCTGGGTGTTGGGAGCGGGGATCTCGTCCTGGCACTCGGCTGAGCGCCGGACTATTAAAAAAAAAAAGCCAGCGGCCGCCAAGCCCCATTTTGAGGACAGCTTCGTCCCGAAGGCCAGCTGAGGACGTCGGGCGCTTGGCGGAGCTCTGGAATCCTGGGTTTAAAAAAGAAAAGACAAAAACAAAAAACTAACAGCAGCCAGCAAAGGCTGCGGAGCCCCATTTCGGAGACAGCCTCACCCCAACGGCCAGCTGGGATTCGGGAGCGGGTGGGCGCTGCGCTGCGCGCCAGTGCTGGGGAGTTTAAATAAATAAATAAATATAATAAAATAAAATAAAAGGAGAGCAGCAGAGCTCCCCCTCAGGGGCGAGCCACCTTGCTTCCCCGGGCCCCGGGGGGCATTGCTAAGGCACCCCCAAGGGCTCAGTCGCCCCAGTGTTTCCAGGGCTCCCTGCACTCTTGCAGCCATGTGGGGGGCAGAACAGAGTCGCCCTGCATGCAGGCCAATTTGAGCACACAGCCTGCCCTCTCTAGGACATCTCAAGTAATTACACCTCCACCCCTTCAAAAAAAACCCTAATAAAATAAAGTAAAATTAACTAATAAATAATAAATACATAAATAAAACCTAAAAATAAATAAATAAATAAATAAATAAATAAGATTCAATTAAATAACTAAATAAAACAATATTTATTTATTTATACACATAAATAAATTGATTTATTTGTATATATAACAATTACATAACATAAACACAGGGTGCCGGGGTGGTGCTGGGGCAGGAGTTGCCCCCATTTAATTAAAAAAAACTATTTCAAAAAAAAAAAAACATGGCTCCCAAGAAAGGGCAGAGCAGAACCAAAGGGAAACAACCGGCCAAGCGAAAAGCTGTCGCCACGCCTTGTCTATCCGATTCCTCCTCCTCCTCGGAGGCCGGGCAGGGCCTCGGACCTATTATGGCCAGACTGGACAGGTTGGAAAAGGCCAGGGTGGGTAGCCAGGTAGATGCCTCTGCCGAGCCGCAACGCTCCAGCAGGGAATCTAAGGCTTGTAGGCGGGCAGAACGTAAGAGGCAGCTTGATGCAATAATGTCTCGCCTTCATATTTTGGAGTTTGACAGGTCGGCCAAAGATGCCACAGGGACTGACTGATGAGCAGGATGCCGGTGCTCAGGCAGAGGATGGACAGGAAGCGGCTGTACGTGATCCGGAGCCGGCGGTGGAGGCGCAAGTTGGAAGCACTGATATGCAGGCAGAGGAGGCAGGGAGGACCGGCGGACAAGAAGCAGTGGCTACAAGTGCGGGAGCAGGCCCGGTGGTGTTGGCTACAGCTCCAGGTGAGCCTGCCCCCACACACAGTGCCTCATGTGGGGCGGGTGTTTGGCCTTGGGGACCCACCATGCCCCCACGGCCACCAGGACCGGCCCCGGTGATTGGTTGCGGACCCATTACGGGTGTCCAACAGTCGCCGGGGACCACGGGCCAGCAAGGCGGGTCCGGAGGAACTTACACAGCCCCCTACCCCCAGTCGACTTCCTATAGTTATACTCCTGAGGCATCAGCTAACCGTCCCTGGCCCGGGATACCGGACATGGGCTACAATACGGTCCCCAGGTACGCTTTGCCGGAGGAAGATGACTCGATTATGCTGGGGGAACATCTGCTACCGGCCACCACAGAAAATATCTGGCGGGGGGAGTACGTCGATATATTCGACCTACTGAACAGGGAGGTAGAAGCAAAGGGGAAGGAGATGGAGGAGGAGAAGGACAGGGTGAAACTGGTCAAGAAAAAGCCGGACAGGTGCTGGGCTAACTGGCTTCCTGCATTCATTATATATGCAGGGACTGTGGTCAGAGCTTACCCGGAGCGGGCTTTTTCCCTGTGGCAGTACCTTGATCTGATTTACAGGGCTTAAACGGAAGGTCCTGGTCATGGGTGGCTTTTGTATGATGACAAATTCTGTTTGAAGACGGCCATTAAACCTAACATGGATTGGGGTCGGCAGCACAGCGCCCTGTGGCTCCGGTACATGGCACCAGGCCGGCAGGCCTTGGGAACCCATTTTGATAGCGGCCACGTTTTGGCAAGGGCCCCCCAGGTTCCATTTCCCCGCACTGCTGCGTGCCAGGTGGTTCAACCCCACCTGGTCTGCTGGGATTTCAACACCAGAGGGGCATGCTATCAGAAACCCTGCAGGTACCAACATCAATGCAGTTTATGCAGTGGGCCGCACCCAGCAGCGCAGTGTGCCAGGACCAGAGCCAACATGGCAGGTGGGAAGGAGCAGGGAGGGGGTCAACGCCCCACCCCTAATGCAGCAAAACCACCAAAAAGGCCCCAGCCCAATTAAGATGTCAGTTTTGGACCGGTGGCTCCGGTCGTACCCTGATAGGGACGCAGCAAGTTACCTCCACCAGGGGTTTAGTTTGGGTTTTCGGATTCCGATGTGAAATCAGTTGTGGGAATGGAACACATGGTCAGATCAAAAATTCTGAAAGAGGTTAAGGAAGGATGGGTTTTAGGTCCATTCAAGGAACCACCCGTACCAGCCTTTAGGGTTTCACCACTGGAAGTAGTGCCAAAGAAGGCAGAGGGTGAATTTCATATGATTCATCACCTGTCCTTCCCGGAAGGAGAATCAGTGAATCATGGGATCCCCAGGGAATGGTGTTGTGTGCGTTATACAACATTTGATGAGGCAGTTCGCATGGTCCGGCGATGTGGCATGGAGGCCCTTATGGCCAAGTGCGATATCAAGCCCGCGTTCCGGCTCCTGCCGGTTCACCCGGATGATTTTGGTTTGTTGGGTTTCTTGTTTGATGGCACATTTTACATGGATCGGGCACTCCCTATGGGATGCTCTATATCATGCACCATGTTTGAATGTTTCAGTACTTTTTTGGAGTGGCAGTTAAAACAGAGAGCCAGGATATATACAGCAGTCCACTACTTAGATGATTTTTTATTTTGTGGAAGGGAGGGATCACAACATTGCAAAACTCTGCTCGAGGAGTTTCAAGCAATGACGGAGAAGTTGGGGGTCCCGCTATCGGCAGAAAAAACGGAGGAGCCCAGTACCAAATTGACTTTTCTGGGTATCGAGTTAGATACCCAGGGGCAGTCGAGCCGACTTCCTCGGGATAAGCTGGAGACTCTCAAGGAGAGGATCATAAGCTTACTGGCAAATCACAAGGTTTCTCTTAGGGAATTGCAGGAGATAGTTGGCCATTTGAATTTTGCCTGCAGGGTGGTAGCACCCAGCAGGGCCTTTTTGCAGAGGCTTTGTGATGCCATGAAGGGCCTTTCAAGGCCCCATCATAGGCGTAGGTTGTCTGGGGGAATGTGGGAAGACTTGCAAGTTTGGTTACAATTTTTGGAAAATTTCAATGGTATATTTTTCTGGAGGGATGAACAACGCTTAGGCACGGACCTGCAGGTGCACACTGACGCCTCTGGGGCACATGGCTATAGCCTGTATTTTAGGGGTCAATGGTGCGCAGGCACCTGGCCACAGGAATGGCATGACAGCGGGGTTACTAGGGACCTCACATTCCTAGAGTTTTTTTCCTATAGTAGCAGCAGTGTGGCTGTGGGCTGACCGGTGGGCTAATGCCATGGTTAATTTTTGGTGTGACAATCAAGCAGTTGTCTTTATAATTAATTCTCTCACATTGAAATCGGACAGGGTTATGTGTTTGCTTAGGGCGTTCACGTTGAGATGCCTTCACTTCAATATAGTTTTCCGAGCATGGCATGTGTCTGGCATAGATAATGGGATTGCTGATGCCCTGTCCCGCCAACAGATTGGTCGGTTCAGGGCATTGGCTGTCGGAGCACAGGGGTTGCCCGTAGTGATCCCGGAGAAAGTGTGGCATCCTGGCGGGTGAGAGTGAACAAAGCTATTGCCTCAGCGGTGGCCCCCAGCACACAGAGGTCATATGGGTTGGCATGCCAGGACTTCTTCTCCTTCAGAACACAAGCAGGTTTGGAGCTCCTTTGGCCAGCGCCAGTGGACCATCTACTCCAATTTGGGTTATACCTGCATGATAAAGGTTTAGCCCCCACATCCATCCGGGGCCGGATGTCCGCACTGGCTTATTATAGCAAGGCCAGGGGGTTACCTGAATATACAACGGATTTCCAAGTGAGGAAAATGATTGAAGGGTGGAGCAGACTGTGTAGGAGGGTGCCCGATAGTAGAACTCCGATTTCCCAAGCCATGCTAGTGAAACTGACACAAATTTGGGGGACGGTTTGCACTGATGCATATGAGGTGTCCCTGTTTAAAGCTGCCACCCTGGTGGCCTTTTTTGGGATGTTCAGGGTGAGCGAGTTGGTGGTGGCCTCCAAATCGGATGCTTCCAAGACAGCATTACAATTCAGGGACTTGGAGATCTGTGAAGATCGTATAGTCCTCAGATTAAGGAGGTCTAAAACTGATCAAAAAGCATTAGGATGTTCCATTACTCTAGGCCCCTGCTCACACACTGACCTGTGTCCCCTGGCCGCTATGAAGGAATTTGTGGCGGTCAGGGGAGTGGGCGGCGGAGAACTGTTTAGACATAAAGACAGGTCGCCCCTAACTAAATATCAATTTTCGACTGTCACTTCCAAAGCACTCAAGGTGGCGGACATCGTAGGGTGGTGGTTTGGGACTCATTCTTTTCGAATCGGGGCTGCTTTGACTGCAGCAGCCATGGGTTATGATGTCAATGCCATAAAACGAGTTGGCCGCTGGAGATCTGAGAGGTACCTTTCCTACATCCGCGCCTTGCCCCAGTAGCAGTTTCTGGCCCCCTCTTTTTCTTTGTTCTCCTTACAGGGACAGTTGGCGTGTCACCCAGAGCACGTGTACTCATCATTGGGCACAGCTTCATTTTCTCGGCGGAGAGGTTTGCAGTAAAATTCAGCTGGGGAAGGAATCTCGGCTTTGGATCCCAGGCAGTTATGGAATGGTGTGGAAGACGCGGCGCCATGTGGGAGCAGTTCATGGACATGGGGGGGATTTCCCAGTTACCGTTTAATGGTATCGTTACTCATCTGGGGGGCAACGACTTGACCCGGAAGAAGGGCAAGGAATTGATAATGCAGATCATCACAGACCTGACATAGTTGAAGATGCAATTTCCCAACCTGCACTTGCTCTGGTCAGCGATCATCCCACGCATAGTGTGGTGGGCCTCCTGCGACCCACGGATTTTCGATAGGGCGCGCAGGGGAGTTAACAGAGACGTAAAGCGGGCAGTGCTGGCAGGTTTGGGCTCAGTGGTGGAGTACCCGGGTATTCGGGTGGAGCGGCAGGAGCTCTACCGCAGTGATGGAGTTCATTTGTCGGATGCGGGCATGCAGTTGTTTTTGCAGAGGATCCGGGGGGGGGGGGCTCGAGGAAGCATTTGCGGCAGTGGTGGTGGGCGCTGGGCATATTAAGTAGCCGAGTGCCGTGGTGGGTAGGGTCGGAAGGCAGGTAAGGTATGGAGCCAAGGAGTACCTCATAGGAGTATTTTGCCGCCTCCCCCCTCGGTGCTGAAGGCCTTGAGGACTCGACGCCAGGGGGAGGTAAGTTGCTGGGCCCCATGGGTGGCAATTCCCCAGAGCTGACAGCCTCGGGTGGTTGAGCCTGCTGGGTTGCCCCTAATTGGATGGTGGCTCCTACCTGGGTCGGTGTGTGGCGGGGCCGGCCTCACACGGATCAGCCTTCTGCCCTATGGATGGCCCCCAGTTTCTTCTGAGTTGTTGGTTGCGGAGTTAATAAAGTGTGGCCCGATTTACCCAAACCTTGTGTCTTGGCCTCTTTTCTCTGGCTGGGGGGGGGCAAGGCTCTACCGCGGCGTGCAATGTGCTGAGGGAGCTAATTTGCCCCCACCCGCCCGGGGGAGGCAAAGACGAGAGAGCCAGACAGTGGCTCAAAGGGGCCAGCCGGGAGCTTACCTTAAAAGGGGCTCCCAATGGTCGGCTGGCCTCTTTCCCTGGCAGCAAGCGGTGTCCCACCCGCCCACCCTGAATTAAGAGCGAGTTATACTGGTCGCTACGGGGTCAGATGGGAATTTTTGACCTGCTCCAGATTGGCCAGACAAAGGAGCAGGTGTGTTTTCACCCATCCCATTCTTAACGTTATTTACT